>VYZW01029982.1:22769-67093 GCA_013401315.1 Balaeniceps rex | reverse complement strand
CCAAATCTTAGGCAAAGGCGAAATCTGGATGTTGTGTAGAAGAAATGTTGCATAGCCACCTGCTATCACAAAAAATGTCTGTTTCTGTTTTAGCAATCCATCCTCCCCCTCAGTCCCAGGAAGGAAAGGGAAGTGTATCCAGTGATTTTGGTGTTTTACCAAAGTGCAGCTGTTTCCTTTTAGAAATTTCAAGCTAGGTTTAGTTAACTAAAAGGGAGAGGGTATTAAATAGGCCACTTCCTGGACAGTAGACTAAATTAAAGGATAGAACAACAGAGGCAGATATTAGTGTCTGAGACTGGTACTTAAAAACAGTAAAACAAGGAAGTCTGGGTTCACATTCCATCATAATAACATGCAGAAAATCAGATGAGGAGCAGGGTGGTTGGCATAGTCAAGACATAAGGCAAGCTAGGACTCTGCTATGAAATATGACAATAAAAGATAAAAGCTCACATCTCTAAGGACTTGCACATGCCATATATATACTTAAGGGCTGTTGAGTTTTTTTGTTGTGTTCATGGTGTTGGAATACAGCTTCGTACAAAGTAAGATGCAGTCTAAACAATTTATTCACACACTTAACAGCAATTACAATAAAATTATTGAGTTAATTCAAAACATATTTAGATTATTAAATCACCGTTTCTCTGAACTTATCAGGAAGTCATGTCTGGTTAGTCACAATGCAAGAAAGATAAAAGTTTTGAAAGTTAATCTTGACAGAGACCAGCATAGCAAAATCAATCTGTGTATCTCTTTTAGAAATCTTCTCATGATGGTTAATATTTCTTATTAAAAGCATGCATCTGTATTCTTAACATTGTAAGCTACTCACAGTTTTTTATACATATATATTTATACTAAAGTGCGTGGGGAGAAAAAAAGAGGAAACAACATGAGTATTCCTCAGCAGTCCTGGGAGACACTGTGGTTTGTTCAGGGCTGCCACTTTTTTAAAGACTTCAAGAGACTTCAGCTAGTGTCATGGTTTTACTGGTCCATGATCTTACTGTACTATTTTCTTTGAGAAGTAGTGAAATCTTGTGGAAATGTTGATTAATATCTCATCATGAAGCTGTTTCTTAAAAATATAAACAAAAAAACCAAACCCAACAGCTACTGAACTTAATTTCTTGAGTTTTCATTGTATGTCCTTGAAATATAAATTGCATTCTAAGGAAAATAGAAAACAGAGTGAGTCAGCTGTTCTGCTTCAGGCCTCCAGTTCTCCAGAATTTTCACTTGCCAAGTACGATGGAAACTAAACTGGCTCCTTTAGTTATGTTCCTTGGAACTATACTTGGACTTGAAAAGAATCCCAGAAGTTAAAAGAGAGAGTAGTCCAAGAGATGTTTATAAGAAAAGAAAAACTTAAAGAGATCAGTATGAAAGAACAATGGTGCAATTTTCATTACTTTATTTAATCTTATTTTATTAGGATTTTTTTTCTTTCTGTTATTGTACATGCATCACCAAGAGAACATTCTTTTAGAAAATTTACATGTTAACAGACCAACTGGATAAATAACTCTAATAAATAGGTATCCATTTCCCAAAATAAACATCAAATGAGAAACCATGCAATACTTTCTCTGTAATGAATTTTATTGGATTGTTCTTTATAGCATCTATTACATTAGATAGGCAAATGAAATAAAAAATAATTATGCAATATTAAATTAAAAAAATAGCAAAACAAGCAAAAAGCTGAAATAAATCCCACTTTTTGTTAAATACAAAAAGACTGCTAAGAAATTAAAGTGACAAGCTGCAAGCTTCGGTTTTTTTTCACCCTGAGAAAATTGACAACACTTCAAAGTCTTCTGTCTGGTACAATCACCTTAGAAAAAAGAATTTAGACGAGCAAATGCAATATATGCTTTTATTTAATGCCAACATGTTTTTTAAAAGACAAGTTGAAAGTACAAATGATCAACTTGAAATGCTAAGAGAAGAATACAGATTTTAGAACAATGATGTTATAGTACATGATAATGACAGTGAATAAAATAATATTCAATATTTTTATTCTTATGGTAATATGTACATTTCAGCAAAGCACAAAGTAGAGTAATCTCATCTGGGAACCATTTCAGGTGAGCAAACAGTTTTAGGCATCACTGTACCTAAAATAGAAGAGGTCGGTACATAAACTTGTTATTCAAGGGTAAGCTGCATACTGCAAAAATGTATCTGTTAAAATGACCATTACACTTCTTGTACTGGTAAATATGAATCACATTTATATTTTTGTCTGATTTTTTACGTTCCATAATTTAAAGAAGCATGACATTTCCTCTATTTTCCTACCTCCTAGCTATTAAACATTGCCATTCTCTTGAATGCATTGTGGCAGAAGTAGCACTCGAGAAGGTATTGAAATGAGAAAAGGATAATGGCTTAGGGGTCATTCCATGGCCAACATTTTATAAATAGAATTTTCTGGAAGAAAGGTGCAATCAACAGTAAAAACTCATGTCAATACCAGGAGACGGAATCAGTGTCTTCACTGATGCTCCATTAGAGGGCAATTTGACAATGTTTTTTTTTCAAGGTAGAGGCAGTCCGGTGCTTGATTTGGTCCATCCAGATCAGAGGGGCTCTCGGAAAGCACCAGGGTTCCACTGGTACATGCCTGGTTTTCTTCTGAAGGAAACCTAAATGCAGAAAAGGTTGTGGCCATGAGGTTTGGCAAAATACATGGACAGGGATGAAGGCAGCATAGGCAGAGGCCATATGACAACAGCTTAACCTTTAGGTAACTGGGAAAAAGTTTCGGGGAAATTTACTATTTATGGTCCAATCAATAATATGAAGAACTGGAACAGAGTAAGAAAGCTGAAAGAGTGTTTTACAAGCAATGATTACCTCCAACAGTACAGAAATTCCCTTATTTTCTCCCTTATTCTGTTGGGAAGTTGCACTCAAAAAAATCCACTGGTTGGAGAGATTTTGATCGTTTATGTTTTCATTTATCTTTTAAAAATGTTTTGGCCTTCTTAAAGAATATATATGTTGTAATTACTCTCCTGTATTATTTTTTTTTAACACTGTATAGGATATAAGACTTGGAAGTGGTGGTAATATTAAAGAAAGAATCCCAAACCCAAACAAGACAAGCACAGATCAGGGAAAAACCTCAGCTTTGCAGTGGAGGAATTTATTAACGTCCCCCACACACACTCCCAATCATTTTACAGTTTAAAAGATCTGAATCTTCTCAAAATTCAAAGTTTTGAGCAAATCATATGGCCCCAGTTAGCCTCAGATTTTTGTATATAACATATTTATGTAACTATATAAATGAAGATGTTTACAGAAATAGATTTGTTCATTGGAACTTTGAAAAATTAAAAAACAGACCTTAATTCAACTTAAAGAAAATAGAAGTCAGAAAACAAAATAAATCAAGTATCAAGAAGTCAAGGTTTGTTCTTCTCTTTCAAGAAAAATTAGGGGACACTGTAAAAAAAAAGTTATCACAACACAAAAAAATGGAGTTTTGGTTTTGAAATGTCCTTACAAAATATGTAAGCTATATCAGGATTTTTAAGTTTTAAAGGGACAACATCTAAAAAAGGTGACATGGAGAATGGTTCAGAAGAAATAGCAATGCCTGAACCCATTTATACTCTTAAAATTATTTTGGGGTCCTTGCCCAGAAGGCTGTGAAGAAGCAAGAGATTACTTATTTTTCTTGTAGGATTTGTGTGTAGTGGTTTCTGCTTTTGTTTTTTCCTATTGACAGTGGAGGAAATTTACAAGCAAGCGACATCCTTTGCAGAGAGGGATGCATATTTCTAGAAGGTCTTCCACCTCCTAAGCATCTCTTAGACAGCTATATTTGCTTTTTGAAAGTCACTGTCTCACTCTCCCTCTCTGTTGACAGTAGGAAGAGTTAGACTAAAAGCCCAATTTCTAGGGTTCTAATATGGAAAAGATGAATCCTGCCCAAAGTGGAAGATTCTAGATCAGCTGTTGTGTTGTTCCCTGCTGCAATTAACATGAGAGAAGGAGGTCCCAGATGTGCTCGGGCTACATCTGTGGAGTGTCCTAAGAAGTTAAAGTGGTGTAAATACAGAGATTTAGAAAATAAAAGGCATCCTACCAGCTCTGCTGTTTCTTTATTCTGAGAGCTTGCTGTGTTCAAAGGCATGGTATTGCATCATGGGAAGTCTAGAGTCCATGGCATGTTGGAGAGACTAAAAAAAGCAGACCCACACTAAGAAATAGCCCAGTATGGGACTAGACACTGTAGGGCCAACTGCACCAGAATGATGGGCTCTTTTGCCACTGAGCTGCAATTCTGCCAAGCCAGGTGGTGAGCAGGTTCAATTGCCAGTTTATCCGTCTCTATTTACCTTGTCTTTGAGAACCACTCCTACAATGAGACAAAATAGCATATATTTAGGTGTGCCAGGGGACTGGTACAAATACATCAGCAATTGTAGAACATCAGCTGACATGTGGCCCCTCCAATGCCACACTTACTTAATTACATCTTTAAAGACTGGATTTTAGGATGGTGGAGAGGGATTTTCTGTTTTCTATGGAAGAGATGGGGCTTTGTGGTATGTGATGTACTTTTTTCCCTATTATTGTTAGCGCAGTCTTAATTCTTAAAACCAGATAATAGTACTTTTTTCTAGTTACTTTAGCTATAAGTAAAAAAATACATGAAATAAAATGTTTTACAACTTTCCCTTTCTTACACATTGCCAATAAATCACTGCCCACCACAGGCAGCAGCAGTCATCTATTCACCTAAACCTATCGATTCTCCTATGAAAGAGCTTTAAAAAGACATATTGCTTCAGTGGCAAAGCATAGAGTAGGGATGGATTTTTATTGTTTGATGACTTCATGTACCAACTTCCTATTTAAAGAAAGAAAAAAACCATGGTTAATGAAAAAAAAAAGAAAAGTGTAGTTCTCACCCCTTTTTTCATGAGGAATAAGGAATTTGTCTATTTCAGTGGATCTGGGCTGAAATTATGTACTCTGATGCTATTCAAAATTAACATAACATTTATCAAAATAATAACAATAATAACTGGTTAATAAATAATAGTTATTTTGTAATTCCATTGCAAGAAACTTCAGCTAGCTACCTGTGAAAGTGTTGCCATGGGTACCCTGCCTCAGTGTCTCTACTCAGCCTCTGCTAAGTATAACATTAAGGTCAGGTGGAAGGCATGAAAGAAGAAATAACCTTAAATATTAACCTAGTCAGTTTGGAATCCTGTTTCTAAAAATACTAGGTGTATTGAGCAAGATATAGCTAGTTTATTTACTGAAAATCATGACTTTCCCAGCCATTGCTAGGGCTTTTTAATGCACGATGGTTTTTTTAGCTGTGCTTGTATTTGTCATAGAATATTTGATGCTGTTGAAATGCAACATTACTGAAGATAGAACCGTGAATTTATCGGGAGGATGTGACACTTAGGGCAGAATTTCTGCATGGATATTAAGCAAAGCATGTTTTCATCCTCTGTTTTTTATTCATGCTTTTGTCATGGCAATCATCAAATGCTGCTTTTTTAATGCTCTCCTACGTGAAAGTCTAGCTGTCCCCCTTTGTAACAGTGAACCTGTTGAATTCACAGTTAATTGTCTCAGAGATCCCCTTTCATCCACCTGTGATCAGTTAGCAGATCAAAAAAGTCAGACACCACTTAAAGACCAGAGGGTCCTAAATCAGTCTTAAGCTGCTGCTTTTAATGGTTTGTTTTGATGGCGGGGCGGGAACACGTGGTTCCCGTGTTATGTCTGGCTGCCCTGGAAGTAGGTCATGGCAAGCGCTCCATGGGAGGCACGGCCGTGCCTTTCATCTCCTGCCCGCACTGGCCTAGGCTCGCTTGCAGTTGCATTAGCAGCCCAGCTCCCTGCAAATTAAAACCACAAGGAAAAAATATGCAAGGCACGAACAGTCCTGAGAGCTCAAAATATTCAGGCTGCTGAGAAGGAAAATGAGCATCTGTAAAAGGAAACAGGTCCTAAACATGGACTGGTAGTAAAAAATTACATTTGTCTTTAATTTTACTATTTTTCTGCTTGTTTTGGGGCTGGGGTTTTCTTCAAATACATGTTTTCCTTTTTAGATTTTTTTTTTAACTATACATATATTATTTGCTTTGAACAATAGCAAGAAAACTTAAAATAAATACAGTTTCCCTTCTACAAAACATTATTTTTAGTAAATGAATTTTGCTGCTGAAAATATATTTTTCCTCCAGGAAAGTACATGAGGAGAAATGACAGCCAAAACCCCACATTTGTCTCTTTTTAGTGCTGCAAATATTGAATAATATTAAGTTTTTCAACATGTTAAGCATCTCACATAGAATGGTATAAAACTGTACAGAAGGAAGTCCTTTTATTGTAGTCTCTGATCTTGATTCAAAGGCAGTTCAAAGAACTGCTAGACTACAAAGGCAATTGTTTATGTCCTCTAATTAAAAAGGATAAAACTCAACATTTGAGATAAACTTTCAAGATGGATCTGTTCTTTAGGAAAAAAGTTAAAAAGAACAACAAAATAAAACAATCCTCTTCTGTAAACATTTTTTTAAAGCCTTTAAGCAGTTGAGTAATGAAGAAAATATCTTAAACATGATAAAAAGCGTAGGTCATGTTATTGTTACAGCATATTCATAGTACAAGAACTTGTTTTAAAATTCCATTTTTATGAGAGACATTTCTAGTGCTGGTATGAATTTGACCTGTACTGAAACTTAACACAAGGAAGTATTCATTCCTAATTCGAGTGGAATTTCCTTATTTGAAAACTGTTGTAGGATCAGCTCATTACTACCAAAGATTATACTGTTTTCTTTATTGTATGTGCAACCTTGCTGACTTTAATGAGTCAGTTCATGGTGTAAGGCAGCAGAGGAAGTGAGCAGGAGAGTAATACCTTGGGTCTGAATTATTTGGTCAGGAATATGAACACAATCAATACCTGGTGGTCTATTAGGAGACCTGTAGCAACTATCAGAGGTGTTACTCCTCACTGGTAATGCTTAACAAGAATGAACAACATTTGCAGAATCTACCACAGAATCTACCAGTCTTAAAGGCAGTCTTTTGGGCACAGATCTGGGGTTCATAATACTGTAAAAAATATTTTACTCAAGTAGAAAGTAAAGAATTGGTATAATAGGAGGAAATCGTATATAGGGATGCACGCCTAAATATATTGATACTGTGTTATGTCAGAAGGATCTGACCCAAATTTTACTGAACTGAGTAGGAACTCTACAAAACAATTTGGATTGGACCCTAGTTTGTCATGGAGTAAATTTTAGCAAACATAGCTTAAGAAATTACTTTCAACCTGTGATTTTGAATTCCCTGTTTTAACTCGGATTTGGTCTTTCTAAAGCATTACTGAGCTAAAGTGGGTTTAGGCTACTGAAGTTCACATGGACATTTAAGAAGTGGTAGGACTGTTATTTCTAGATAGACTGAAAGTAAGTTATTTGATTCAAGCTAAAGCTTTATGTTTAAAAGAATTATAGCTGCCATTCTTAATGGAGCAGATGTAGTATTATATATTTTCCTTACGGTCTGATGATTTTCTGTCATTAGGGAGATCTTTAGCACTCTCTTCAGTAATGAGCCAAATTCAGGTGGCAGGAAAATTACAGCTTACTTTTCTCCAGAGGAGATGGTCTTTATTCTATTGTTTGTCTTCCTAATTGTGTGTGCTTTTTCTATGCTTCATATGCTGTTAATTGCTTTTCTGAGCCCTGTGTTGTCAAATGACTGATTAAAACAGTAAATTTTGTTGCCTTTAACTTCTACCTATAAAAAATGACACATATTTACAAATGTGGGTCTAAATTCTGTTGCTCTCTCTGATCTGCATAGTAGGTTTTTAAGTCTTTGGTTTGATTTCAGTAAGAAATTTCTGCATAATGGAAGAGATAAATAACAGTGAAAATCTCTTCAGTGCCTGTTGAAAAGAAGGCTTGAGTTAGATGTTGGCTACACCAGTTTGGATATTTCAGACAAAAGACATAAATCTCTTCCCATAATTCTATTTAATTTGAGCACCCAGAACCAACACTCATTAAGTCAGAGAAGAAATAGGCTGATGCATAAGTAATAATATAATCCTAGGCCATTAACAGTTTGTCTGCTGATATGATCCATGTTTCTTGCATGTATCTTCCTAATATGTCACAGGGACTATGGCATATGGACCAAAAAAATCTGGGAGATACAAACACAATACAAGATTGTCATCCAATGCTGAACTTGTATATTTGTTCACTGTTCTTCATACTTAAAGTATGCTTAAGAGTATTCTTTCTTCTTTCCTTGTACAGATTTGGCTCATTTCAACATCCAAGCAGAAGATAGACAGATCTTACTTTTGTTCATTTCTGCCAGTCTTTGAGGTACAGTGGCATTGCCTCTATTCCCATGAGTCAACCCAGTGAAGTTACGCACTAACCTTAGGCAAACGCTAGAGAAAACAATTCACTCGACTATCTCATGGAAACCAGTGAGCAAAAGTCTTCTGTGGTGAGCCAAACAAAGGAGACAAGCTGCATTGCCTCTGATATATCAAAGGGTGGTAATTACCTTCCAGAAGATCAATTACTTCCCTGTCTTCCTGTTGCCTGGGGTAGGTCCGACACTGACTATGAATTTCATAGTCCCTGCTTTTCTGTTTATGTTTGACAACACTTGCGATGACGCGCAAAGAACATAGTACCATTTCTTTTAAACATCTGCTGGCATGCAGCTTCCTCTATCCAAACTAACAGAAAAGAGAGATTCCTCCTCAAATTTTAGCTAGCTCTCTACATTTCTGTACACATCGGGCACATTGTGAAAGCTGAGGACAGAACACCTATGGGGTTATCTGTAGATGCAAGTTTGAAGAAGTCAGGCCAATTACCTGCCTGTCTTTAACAAGCATGCTGTATACAGTAAGGCCAGGTTATTAATCAATTAGTGTTGTAATTAAATCCAGTTTTAGATAAGTTTATATGGTCACTTTGGCAGTGTTAGTACTATGCGATCTTTTATTGATGCTACTTGTGAGTGTCAAATGGAAACCCACTGAGTAATAACAAAAATGAAATAGTGATCACATCTCTATCTCTTGTTATATACAATTTTTTATATTTTAGGGGTTAGTCCGTTTCTTACTTGTAAGATATGATGGAAGACTTAAGATTTAACAAATGATACTCATAGCTATAAGACCTTGCTTATTTCTGAAATCATGTTCATAGACCAGTCCTTTGAAATATGTCCAAAAAATAAACCATGTAACTAGAACTTGGAGCATGGCTTTCCCATTTACATAAAATAAAACCGAAAACAATAGTCATGAAGCACATACATACTTTATGTGTATTCCCAAAATAAAAATATGAGAGCGATACAGTTATATTTGTATTGTGGTGAATTTTTAATACAAGATACCTCAGATATGTCTTTTAAAAAGCAATAAAATAATACCAGTTTTTTTCTGCAGTCTAATCATGTTTTACTTAAAAAAATAAAAAAAACCAACAGATTATTTCTTTTATCTGAACTTCAGATAATACTTTCTAGGATTCCATTACTGTAGTAATGTCAGGTAGGGGAGTCTGTTAATTAAAATGATGTTTGGATTGTATTTTAAGATATTTAGGACATCTAGTCCACAATTTTGCAAACTTACACATTTTTGTCTTTATTTCTGTGAATAATACAATTACCATCGAATTTCAAATTCTTTCTAATAGCACCATTTCATCTTGAATATAGGATCATTTCCATTCACTTATTTCAAGCAAACAGTAACTTTCTGTCTCAATTCCAGTCCAGACTTTGGTACTTGAGCTCCTCTGTTTTTGCAGGGATCAGGTATCTCTTACATGGTTGTTGTTAGACTAAATACTTTAACACGTCTGTTGTCCACTGATGTTGTGGTATCAAAGAACCAAAACTTACTGATCTATAGCATTGAAAACTAACATCAGTATCAGTTTAAGCCAAATCCCGGGGACTATGTCTATTCATACTTGATTTACTTAGACAGCAGCAAAGCATAAAACTGAGGTCTGTCACAAAGTGCAATCTGTAATGTTGATAGAAGAAAGATTTTTCTAGCATACAGTTAAGTCCCTTCATCTAAGAATGAAATGTTCACTACAGCTAGAACTCTACAGATTTTTTTCTCAGTCATAACAGTTTACTTTTTCTGCCCTTGTTTTACCTCAACCTTTTCTCTGTGATCACCTTGTACTTTTTCTGGGGTGATTATAACATGCCAAAAAGTAAACCTACTGTACAGTATCTTGGCTAAAAGTCAGCATTTTGAGCCAAGAGTTTCTGAGTTCCAAGCTGTAAAAGAGTCATCAGAGCATCTCGTCCTTGGCTTTCTTGAAAGCTTCAGAGGTGATTTATATTGGTTTTGACTCTTCTGGAGATGACTGCAGGCTGATAGACTTCCAGAGTTCAGGACACTAATTCTGCTGTTGTTGGGCATAGTAACACAAGAACGGCTTGTGCTTCTGGAGCATTTCCATGTGAATGCATTGGCTACACTATTAAATAACCCTACTCAGAATAAGTGAAAAAGCCAATACCTTTCATCAGGGCCTTCTGATTATGCCTGTTACAGAAATTAATTACCGAAGTCTTCCATTATCTCTGAAATGCTTTTCTTCAGTTGTTATAGGTGCTTTACATGACTTTACTTAGGTTATTTCTATTGCATAAAATAAGAAAACAAGGACTCAAGAGATTAGACAATTTTGATAAAATTACATATAATTATTGCAGGAATGACAGCCTGTGTCCCAGGGGTCTGAAGACAGCAATGAGTCACCAACAGGAGCACTTCTCACAAAGGTGTTTTTTGGAAAGTATAAATGGCTAACAAAGCAAGTCCAGCCTGTGATCGATCAAAAAACTCTGGAAGGTAAAAGGTATAAGACATTCTTAACTGTAATGGCTACTAGGAATAGAGGGAATAGAGTTAACTCTAGAATTCTGCAAATAACAAACATTTTGTCATTTTAAATGTAGCTTCATTCTAAGTAACAGTAAATGCTGAAACTGTAAAACTCTACAAAGCAATTTCATATCTCCTATCATTACTATACTTCAATATCTATTCTTTTTTCTTTATACTGTTGTCGTGGTTTAGCCCCAATTGGCAACTAAGCACCACACAGCCGCTCGCTCACCCTCCCCCTCCCCAGTGGGATGGGGGAGAGAATTGGAAGGGCGAGAGTAAGAAAACCCGCAGGTTGAGATAAGAACAGTTTAATAATTGAAATAAAATAATAATAATAGTATTAGTATTAGTAATAGTAATAGTAATAGTAATAATATTAATAATAATAATAATAATAATTGTAATGAAAAGGAGAACGAGAGAGACAAACAAAACCCAGGGAAAAGAAAACAAGTGATGCAACGCTCACCACCCACCGACCGACACCCAGCCAGTCCCTGAGCAGCGATCGCTGCCCCCCGGCCAACTCCCCTCGGTTTATATACTGAGCATGACGTCATATGGTATGGAATAGCCCTTTGGTCAATTTGGATCAACTATCTTGGGCTGTGCCCCCTCCCAACTTCTTGTGCACCTGGCAGAGCATGGGAAGCTGAAAAAGAAAGTCCTTGACTAGCCTAAGCACTACCTAGCAACAACTAAAACATCAGTGTGTTATCAGCATTCTTCTCATACTAAATCCAAAACACAGCACTATGCCAGCTACTAGGAAGAAAAGTAACTCTAACCCAGATGAAACCAGGACAACTGTTGATACAAGTTAATATGAAATCTAAATACAGTTTCAATATTAAAAGAATAAAACCAATAGAAGCCTTTACTATTGCTGGATTTTTTTTGAAGTATTGAAAGCAAAGTTCCAAAAAGTGTCTGAACGTTGTAAGGTATTTCAATTCTCACAAAATTTCAAATTCTCAAAACTATGTTTGTCTCAAATTTTCTTCTCAGCCTATTAATGCCTTTTAAAAAATGATTTGTTCATATGTTTTCCTGTAAATCTGAGAAATGCTTTTAATTTGGCACACATTTTGAGTAAAATTACCTGAAGCAACTAGGCCATTAAGTCATTCAATGGTACTTAGTTATCTTAGTCAGGTATTTTAAAATTATTTTTCATATTTAGTGATCACGTTACATCATTTTGTGTAGTGTCTAAAAATACATATGTAAACACATGCACACATATATACATGTATAAGATATTTTCTGTTTAAAATTTTATACATCTTATACTAATATCAACTTACTTAATAGTGTAGTTTTCGATAAGAGACTGGTATCTCACAGGCAACATAGATTGGCCAGATAATCCTTTAAAATTCAGAACAGTGATTTTAACAAACTGCATAATAGCAATCCCAGTTTTGCACCAGAAGAAACTATCATCTTAGATGACAACACTAGCAAGGCTTCAGGCAGTCTGAAGGGATTCTGGTCACCGATCCCTGCTAAGCTATTTTCACCTCAGAAGCAGTAGTGAGGGAATGCAAAAGAGTCAGAACCCATCTGCACAAATGAAATCACGATACTTTGTTCTAAATTAACTGTGTGATCCTCAAATAGAGATGCCCTAAAGTGACTTTATTTTTCAGAAACTAGTGGTCACCAGATTCTGATCAGTACTTTACAAATATCTGTGAATTTAAAAGTTTTTACTTTCTTTCTTGTTATCTGTTTTCTCTCTTTCCCTGTATCTCTTTCCTTCTTTCCTTCCTTCCTTTCTTCCTTCTTCTCTCTCTCTTTCTTTCTTCTCTCTCTCTTGCCTGCCTGCCTGCGATGGATGTGTGCTCTTTATTTTTAAAGAGTAATTGTCAGTAATTCACTACTAGTGGATTCCATTATTACCCCTAAATAGATATAATCTGAGTCTAGCAATTTTCACATGTTCATATTTTCCATATGAAATCATATCTAAAGAGATGAAAAAAAGTTATTTTAACTTCAGTAAATATTCTCCAGCATTATTGAAAATATTTTTGAAGTAAGTACCATTGAGACACTGTCATAAAGTGGTTTAGACTAAGATTTTCATACCATGAATCACACAGATTTACTTTTTCCATTGATAGTTTACTTTTATTGTATTTTTGGCCTTCTTGACATACCTGCTTTGTTGAATTTCTCTTTGCTAAGTTTTCCACTCATTCTCCATAAATTTAAAAGGGGAAAGGACATTGATTATGAATCATCTAAGCATTATTATCATTCTCGTTGTCCAGATCCATTCAAATGTTAATGTCAGATAAACATAATTCATTTAGCACTCATGTATATGTGGCTGTTCTTATCTATTTCAGAAACAGAAGATAGCTGTGAAGATGCTTTGGTAATCATCCATCTCATATGTGAGATAAAGGTCTCTGATTTTCACAACTTTCACCAAAGAAGTATACTAGCAAGTATTCATCAGGCGGCATTTTGTAGGTTGAAACCTGGAATGAAAACGTCATTAAATTCAATACAATGATGTCATTTTTATACCCTGGAGTCCTGATTCTCTACAAAGACAAAAGAAAACTTATATACAGATGTTTATTTCTACATTATAGTTGGGTTTTTAGTATTTTTCTCAACCTCTTCACCTTCAGTTAAAAGACTTTCTGGGGCCTCATTCAGATTTGTTTATTCATTTAAAAAATTAATTTGGGAGACCTGAATATCTGGAGAGATATCACCCCATATTTGTTGCTGGTATAAGCTGATGTAACAGCTGGCTAGGGTAGCATTCTTGTATTTTACCAAAATTTAAAATAATCCTACTGATCAAAAATTAACATGCTGAACTGACTTTATCTCAACAAATTCCACTGTCAGTATTCTTTTCTTCTATACTTCATGTTGTAAAATCATTCTTGTTTATCAACTCTGCAATGTGTTATTTTTACTTTCTTCAATATATGTTTCTTCCCCAGCCCTTGAACCTTAAAAGCTTGAGTTACACAAAAATAATTCAACAAATAAAATTACAGACTTACAGGGTAGGAAGGGACTGTGGAAGTTCATTTAATCTACCCTTCTGCCTCAATACAGGATCATCTTAGGTCATGGAGACAGATGTTTGTGTAATCGCCAACAATAAAGGTCAGCAGTCTTACTCCAGCTGTCCTGCAGCCTTTTGCAGTGTTTCACTCTGTGTATCATTAGAAAGCTTTTCTTCACGATTAGCCTTAGTATAGGCTTGGTGAGGTGACATAAACCAGAGTTAAGCACCCAGTTCTCACTGAATGTCAGTGAGAGATGCTTGTCTGATTTCCCTATATCATGTATGCCTTTAACCTCTATATTTATAATCAGAATGATATTTTTATTTGTGCATATTTTAATAAGGATTAGAAATTAAAGTATGTTTTTCTCCCTGAACAGAGACATTCTTAAACTGTTTAATTACATCTAGAATATTTAGAGTTGCCACAAATAAGTAACTGAAAATGATCCACTAGACACCAAAGTAGCAGGTATGAAGAGCTTCCAGTAAGGACAGGATGGAGCAATGGTTTCCTTTCATAATACTTGGAACAGAAAGCAAACACTTATTCATTACGACATGCGAAACAGTCTTTGGGTAGCAATCTCAGAATGCAGAGGTGTCAAATTAGCTGTGGTATGTCTCCTGACTACCAGATTTCAGCAAAATAATCATGACACATAACAGAGACTCACACAGGAGAAGAATGCTGTGTTAATTAGTTGTGCTTGTCCTCAGACTATTTTTGTTCTGAATCTGCATTTATGTCCCATCGTGCTGCTGCCTTTCCATAGGCTGACCCACCCACCCTCATCATCTAATATGGACCTTTTTACTACCATATTATGCATGCAGAAGCAACACAGGATCTTGACATTGAACATTGCACCATGTTTTTTTTCCATGTCATCTTCACTATCTTCACTATTTAAATTACTTGAAGTTATAACAAACCCATTCAAATACTTTATCTAGTTCAGGCGATTTCAATATATATATATAATTACAATTAAAGATCATTGTTGATTCACATTTTATATATAGACATTATCTTTGCATGCTTTACCAATTTGAATGTTAACAGCTCCAGCAGTCATTTACAGTCTACATCAAATGTTTCTGCAGAGCTTTCTACTACATGTTTGATTTTCCTATTATTTTTATTTCTGTTGCACGGTATTTGAACTATTGTAATTTATTTATATTATGGACTTTACGGAACTACGGTCTGTAGATTTCAACACAGTCCTTGCCCTAAAGATGTTAAAAAACACCTCAGTCGCAATGAGATACAATTTAACTAGATTCCTCTTTTTGCTATCAGAATACTTACGGTAATTTTTCTACTTATTCTTTTATAATTTCTTTAAATCACCCTTTAAAAATGCAGTGATACAATTATATTATAAAATGCCATACATTTTTAAGAATATTTTTCATAGAATTCTGAGGTCAGTTTCCTGAGGACTGCAGGGTCAGAACAAGCTCCATCAAACAGCACCTGGTTGTGGCTGTACTTGGAGGCTTAGCAGAAAATATAAGAACAGGCAGAACATATAGTAGCATTTTTCTGACTGCTTTCCCTATTTCTGGTGATTGGTGGCTCAATAAATTCTTGATAATATAAAACAAAGTAATTGTAAAGCCCTTGACATATTTCTCTTCTATGAACTTGTCCAGCTTACTCTTGAAAGTATACAAAGTTTTAGCATCTGCAGTTTTCTTCGTCGGAGAGTTTTGCATCTTCACTATGTAGTTTGAGATGAACTATCTGTCTCTTTGTTTTAAAAAAACTGCCTATGATCTTCAGCTCCTAGTTCTTTTAATGGAAGAGAGAGAGAACAGCTGAGCTTTATTAAACCTTTCAATGTCACCTAAAGTTTCTCAGACACATGACACATCTCCCCCTTTCCACCTAGGACTCCCTGTTTATTTAGTCAGTCCTCCAATGGGGGCACTATGGATGTATGGAGGTATAATGATCTTTCCCATTTAGTTCTTTATTCCTGTCTCAGTAGCTTGCTACTTGCTTTATTGGTCATCATATAGGACTGATCTGACATTTTCCTAGAATTGTCTACTGCAGCTTCAAGACCCTGTTCCAGGCCACCAAGTTAAGGCCATTTTTTCCTGAGTTTCATTTATGTTCAGTTACAGTGGATTCCAACTGGTCAAGCTGAGATACCCAATTTACCTGCAGTTCTTACAGGCAGCCCTCTTCTTTGCACTGCTTGCATAAACTAACAGTTAACAAATATTTTCATTTCATTCTTGTAGATTATTTATGAATATGTTGAACAGCATTGGTTCCGGTAGCCATCTTTGACATACTGCAGGGGTCACCTTCCTTCTTCGTGGAAAATTACTAACCTACAATCAATCCTTTCCTGTCCTTTAACCAGTGTTTTTATCCATTCAAAGCCCTTTTGTATCTTCTAAGGGTTACTTAGTTTCTTTAACAGGCATTCGTATGGGATCTTGAATCACCTCCCAGAAATTAGGGTATTATTTATCGCTTCTCTGTTAAATACTCTAAAATTCATTTTTGTTAAATAGCTCATAATTTTGATTAATTTTCTTTTTATAATTTTATCCTTTTATAATTTTACTGAAACACAACAGATGGTGTTAAAGGGACAAGCTATGTAACTTTTGATGCCATCTTATACTGGAATGTATGTGGCCAAAATCTTTTAAAAAATAGGATTTATTTTTGTCATAGAAGAATTTAGCAAGCATATTTCTGCTGAAAACCTAAAAACCAGCAATATTTCTAATAATTTCCTATTCTAAAATTTCCAAAATTTAGCTGGCGTGTACTTTAGCTTGTTCTATGAAATTATTATTTTGTAAAAAAGATATTAAACAAATAAAGTCTAAAAAAGATGGCTCACATTGTTTGTGAGCTACTAGGTACTTCATGGGATAAAAATAGCAGATCCCTAGTAATATAACTTTTTCTGTAGCTTCCCCCCCCCGCCCTGAAATTAGTCTTCATTTCTTTTTTGATCTCCTTTCCTAATATGTTTAAGTTGTTAGCCAGTCAGGACAGAGGTTGTAACTCTTCCTGCTTAGATTTGATCTAGTCAAACAGGGATTTAAGCTTTCCAGCATCTATTGTAGTACAAACAAATATCAGTCAAAGAGGAATCATCACTGAATGCATTTTGGTACAAGGAACATAGCCATAACTTCAGAAATGGAAATAATTTCTTTGAAACTAGTGGTTCTGTAAGAATTTAGGAGGTGCATTAGTTAAGCAACTCAGCAACAGCTCTTATTAGTATTAGTGGGGAAAAAAGGAAAGTAATACAGTTGGAATGCATAAACAGGGCAGTAATGAGTAGAAAACATCCAACATCTGAAAAGTTCTGCAGCCTCTCTTTACATTAATGAGATATGATTCATGTTGTCCTAACATAGGCATTTAAAACAGGCTAAATGAGTCATGCCCTGAAAGTGCCTGTTTCTCTCAGTTGTCTATAAAGGGAGCCTGACTATCTCAGTTGTAGATGTCTGTGGAGTGGATATCTAAATTAGGTGCTATGAATCCTTTTGCAGAGCTTCATTTGCCCCTGTGATAAGTATATGGTACGAGGGGTAGATATAGTGTCCACATTTTAAAAGGATGTTGTAAAATTGGATGAATTACTGAAAAACTTTGAGAGATAAAGAAACCGTCCCTCCAGGAACTGTGTGCTACAATGAGGCATAAAGAGGTGATTGTGAATGAGGCATGGCCTAAATTGGTCAAGATGTACTTTAGTCAATACTGCTGCTGGGAGGAATCCAAGGGCTGACTAGTAAATGTAGGGGTCAGATGAGATGATCTAATGATCCCTGCTGACCTTTTAATCTCTAAGAGAAGAACAAGGAGAAGAAGAAGGAAAATATAATAATACACTTTTTATACTAAAATGCTTTGATTTTTTTTTGTAGTTGAGAGCAGACAATGTCCTCAACAGAAGCACTTATGAAATTAGCTTTACTTGGCAGCAACCACTTCAGACTGATAACAGAAGTAAATCTTTTTTTATTCTCCGGGAATTAAGGGAAGAAGGTGAAAAAGTTCACTTCTATGCATAGAAACTATGACTGTCAAAAATATGCCTATCTCTTTATTTCATGTATTCCTTGGGAAAAAAAAGTCTTAGGGGACATGTAGATTTTACAGAAAGAGCACATAAAATTCTTGCAAATAATTCCATGCCATTTTATATTATTGAATCATGGACACTTTTTATGATGTTATATGGAAGTATACTTACAATGGGTAACTCTGCTTGAACTAAATTGATCTATTTTTGGTTCTATATCTACCTTTCAAACATGTTTCTACTAGTTCATCATTCATGTAAGTGCTGCTGCAGCCTGCTTGTGCCGACTTAGAAACTCCATGCCAGACAAAGGCATTGAATTCCCAGTGCCTCACCCATAATTCCTGCTGTTTCACTACTGGACAGAGCTCCTGCTCTGACGGTTTTAAATGGAGTAAAAGAAAGGCTTGAAATAATCATGGCACTGCACTCTAACATTACAACCTTAAAGTGAAAGAATAAACCATTAACTCTTTTATTTTCCTCCAACCCACAAAATGAAAGGGAAAATTAAGTTAGTGGGGAAACAAGGGAAAATTAAGTTAGTGGGGAAACAAGTTGTTACAATGTCAAACTGCAGGAAAGAGCAAAGTCTTCTGCTAAAGCTAATAATTGTTGGCAGAGAAAAAAGTTCCTAATACAGTGGAAGGAAATCTAACAGAAGAAATTATTATGAGGAAATGCTGTTTCTGTGATGAAGATATCTAAGTCATTGACAAGACCTGACAGAAAGGTTTGAAAAAGATGCCTAAAAATTCTCTGATAGTAATTGAAGTAAGTACAATATTTGGTTTTAAACTTGAGGGTACTAAATAAATGGAGTAGCAGATGGAAAATAGACAAATAAATAAACAGAAATGCAATAAATTTTTTAGTCCTCTGAACCTTGTAAAACAGTGAAGAGTCATACAGAGAACATACTTAAACATAGTATAAATCAATTCTTATTTTAATAAGAGAAACAGAGAGAATTAGATGACAAAACAACAATTTGCTTTTGTGAAGAGGTATTTTCTTCTTACTAGAAGAAATGAAACAATGAGTACAACCAACACGAAAAATTTGTTCCAGTTTCAGCAGCATGGAGAAACACCAAAAGCTTTACAGACTACCACTTAAATAAAGTACAGACAAAGAAGGATTAAGATGAAAAGATCCTTCGCCACTGACAACTGAGAGGTAAGAAAAGAGAAAAGCATAAAATTATTTTTAGAAATGGGTTCTGTGTAAGGAATATCTTGTGATGTTAGGCTGAGTCCTGAGTCATCCAGAAAGGTGATGTGATGCAGATATACACCTCCAAGTTCGTTGCTGTGGAAAGAGGAGATAGCAGATTTACTTTGATCCAATACCAGAACAAATTACAACCTCCTCCCTTCCTTCCCCCCTTGACTCAGCTGTGTTCAATAAACCTGCTGGAAGATTGTACGGAGCCAAGATCCCACCAACACTGAAGAAAGAATAAATAAATGCACAGCTGCAGCTTCTCCTGAACCATGTAGGGCCGAGGGAGAGGAGCTGCACAACAGTTTAGGGTAGGATTCAGCTCAGCCAGATCCAGCTACCTACTTGCTAAGCTTCTGATGTAAGCTAGCCATCCAGGCTTCTTTCTTTCTATAGGGAGGGATTATCCCTCCAAAAGGAGGCTTATCTCCTCTGAGGAAAGCATGATCGGGTTGAGGTGGCTGTCTTGCTCCATTGGTCATTTGAACAGTTTCAACATCTAGTATTGTTGTGGTTTAGCCCCAGTCGGCAACCGAGCACCACACATCCCCCATGGAATGGGGGAGAGAATCAGAAGGGTAAAAGAAAACTCATGGGTTGAAATAAAAACAGTTTAATAATTGAAATATTATAATAATAATAATAATAATGACAGTAATAAAATTGCAATGAAAAGGAAAACGAGAGAGAGAGAAACAAAACCCAGGAAAAAACAAGTGATGCAACCGCTCAGCACCCGCCGACCAATGCCCATCCAGTCCCTGAGCAGCGATCGCTGCCCCCCGGCCAACTCCCCCCAGTTTATATACTGAGCATGATGTCATATGGTATGGAATAGCCCTTTGGTCAGTTTGGATCAACTATCTTGGGTGTGCCCCCTCCCAGTTTCTCATGCACCTGGCAGAGCATGGGAAGCTGAAAAAGAAAGTCCTTGACTAGCCTAAGCACTACTTAGCAACAACCAAAACATGAGTGTGTTATCAGCATTCTTCTTATACTAAATCCAAAACACAGCACTATGCCAGCTACTAGGAAGAAAATTAACTCTGACCCAGCCAAAACCAGGACAAGCATACAGCAAATTCCACTTAGGTGGTCAAAGTGGGATAAAATGTGGACTCTTCTAAGGCACGAGGTAAATCTTTTACTGAGTAAGCTTAATGTTAGGTGTTCGTTTTGAGAGCATATTGCTGTTACCTCAAGAGACATTTGTTTTCAGGGTTCTTTACTTACTTTGCATCCATAGACATTTATTATAAAGCAAACATTCCTTGCTGTATGTGGTCAGTAGAGCTTCTTCTGATTTTAGTGCTTCTGTGAGGACTTCGTCTCACCCCTTCATCCAGGCATTGCAATACGAATTTGAATCCTTTGTCTCTTGCACTGCACTTCGTCCACCACTATGGAGGTACTGGGATCTTCAGAATAACTAAACCTCTTGCGGTTTGTCTGTACTGTCACATTGTTATTAACACTCGTTCAGTGTTGGAGTCCTCCGACTGCATATATGTTAATTTAGATCTAGGTTCCTTTCCAGAGTGAGATAAATCTTTCTCAGGTAGGAATGGAGAGAAGTGCATGCTGGGTCCCAGTCCCTGCATCCAGTAAGGACTTCACCCATAGAGTGCACATGATGAATAAATACAGAATTCATAATTCAAACCATATTTCATTCTTTTGGCTTCCTACCAGTCTAGCACTCACCTCACAAAAAACCAAAACCGACAAAACACAAACTGCCAGCCTCTTAATGTACGCTGTAGGAGAAGGCTGAGCAGAGCAGGAGCCCAAGCAGACCTTCCCTTTGTGCAAACTGGACACCAGCTGAGGAGCCTCACCAACTCTCTGGGTGAAAAGCAGCCTCTCAGGCTAGTCAGTGCAAGGGCACTGCAAGCCTTTAAAAGTCAGGACCTTATATAGCACCCCATATCAATTCAGGAGGCGGTGAGAAGTGCCAGACATTCCCAGAAAGACGTACCATGCAGCTAGCAAGCTGCCAAATTCCACACCAGCTGTGTGAAATTCTGAGAAGACTTAAGAGTCACATACAGACTGCATTGCAGAAACCTCATATGGTTTCATATGAAACAACGTTTTTTATCTCTTACACTAGGTACTTACTTTTCTCAAGCTGAAAGGCTGTGGGTATTTATTCAAATATAAGTCTTTAAGAGTCATATATAAGTGATGAAGTGCTGGAAAATTTTCATGGCAAAATATTTTACTGGACCGCAGAAATCTATTATTGGAAAAAAATGTTCTTAAAATTTTCCTCTTCCAGCATTCCAAGATACAAAGTTTGTTTATTCATTTTAATTACATTTAGATGAAAAGATAGCCTTAATAATGTAAATGCATGTACTTTTGTCTTTACGGGTATAGAAAGACTGAAACATAGCACTAATATAATTCTAGACATCTTCCACTCATCTTAATTGGAGGAGTCAACTTTGAAGATTAATTTAAATGCCAACATTTTTAACTCTTTCATTGCTGCTTGTCATCTCATCACTATCCATCAACTGTAGATGAATGTACCTGTCATGCTATGATGTTTTATTAATTTGAAAGAACCTTTCACAGAAATATGGCAGCAGGTTTCTTTAGAATATGCAAATAACAAAGTAGTTTATTGTATATTCATTCAATCTCTTGGATAATTGGGATTCTTCTGCTGCTCTGACAAATTAGAGTAAAATGGTGCTTACATAGCCGACAGCTGAAAAAAAGTATTAGACTCCTGGAGAGCAGCTTGCTATTTCTGCAGAGTGAGGTCAGCTGCTTTGGGCTTACAAACAAGAGAAAAGTGACGAGAATGGGATGAACCGTGTATGCTAAAAATGTTGGTAAATATTAACAAGAAAGTTAATTAAAATATGGTTTGTCTGCGAAAATTCTATTAAATAAGAACCATTAAATGAAAATTAATTTTGATCATTTTAACTGACTATTGTTTGAGGAAAACTGGTTTAGAGCTAAGTGTCAGTGCTCATTTTTAAACAGTATTTTTTTGTTTACTGAGATACCTAAGATGTGTCACATTTCATTGTGGAGCCATTTCTTTTTAAAAGATGTTATGAATATTTAGAAACTACAGGTTTTTTATCTCTGAGCTTTAAGGTTAAGAATAATTTTCTCCATATTGCAGATGAAAACTGAAAGGAAGAATTAATGTTCTGATATACAGAGACAAAACGGTCTCTGTATATCAGAATATACGGTTGGACCCGATGATCTTAAAGGTCTTTTCCAACCAAATGATTCTATGATTCTATGAAAAGAAGAAGGACGTGCAATGTGTTTTCCTCCATTTAGGAGACCAAAATTCATCATACTTACTAAAGGAATGTTTTCATTTGCTAACTTTTGTAGAGAAAAAAAAAGTATTATTCTGTTTAACTCTGAGTTAGAAAAAGTGTCCGTCTCCTGAAAGTTTTATGCCTTGAGTGGGAAAAAAAGACTCTCAGGCTCCCTTAGTCACAGGTCCATTTACTCAGAGTTTCTTCCTGTCTTTAGCCTTAGGTGTCATTTTCGAGAGCTGTGTCCCACTTCATACTCGAGGAACATCATTCTTCTAACACAGAAAGCTGATATTCACAGATACTCACAGAAAGCTGCATTGCTTTCCCACGTCTTGCCACACTGTGACGAAGTAATGAAAAGTAGCTTTCTTATAACTTCCCACGCTCTGATATTTTAGTAGCACAACCGCTTTTCCTGTTCTCATTTTTTTTACACTATTCCATCACGTTTAGAAGACTGTTGATGAGAATTTAGTGGTCATAAGTTCCACAACAAAGGAAGCAGCGTTATTCTCTCAAAAAAGGGTAATAAGCTATTGTGACTGTTATTAATAAGCTAGCATTTTTGAAGTCAGACAAAAAGTAAAACGTAATAAGGGCTGATTCAAAACTGTCCAATATTCCTACAAAACTGTCCAATATTCCTTCACCTAATTATTGTCACCATGTCTTCTGGACACTGTCACCCTTTAATGCCCTGCTACGTCTCCAGTACCAACTTGCTGGGTTATGATCATGCAAAATACCTGAGCTGCGCTTCCACATGCAGCTGTGTTGGTCTCATCATTTACTACACTGAGAAAGGACAGTCTTGTTTTCTTGTTCCTCCTTGCCTTGGCCTCTCCCCCTCTGCCCCTACTCGTGGTCTTACAGATTCCCCTCCACCGTTGTGTCAGCTCTAGTGCTCTTCCCAGTCTCGTGCAGGACTGTTTAACTAACCAGGCAGAAAACTAACAAGTTTTGTCTGGTCAATGAGTTAAATCAGTTCTTTGAGAGGTCCAACAAGACCAGACTGCTTTCCCAGATGGTGGGGAAGCTCATCCAAGGGCAGGGATCAGATGGAATCAAGACCTTCTTTTCCAGGCGAGTTGCTACATGCCTGTTCTCCCCACCTTATAAAACCATACTTTTGCTTATAGGACTGTTACATAGACAGGACTATTTATGCTGAAGAGCTAATACTGATATGGATTTGGAAAAGATAGCTCAGCTGTCCTAGAAAAACACATTTTGTTTGTATAAGGTCAGGGTTTGCACTCAAATGCTTTGCTGGCAGAGTTAGGTCAGTATAGCTCCACCAATACAGCTTAATAGACTTACTTGTTTGCATAACTTTTTAACAAAATGGAGTTCCAGGTCTGCCTGAAACTAGAAATATTTCTAATACAAACAAATCTTAACAAATTCTGATAAAGCTGACTTTTGTAACATGCTTAAATGAAATTAGGAAAATTTATAACTATCTAGTGATAAGAGCTGTGTGTATATAGATGGGTATATCTTAATATATTTTATATTTACAGAGTTGTGTGTATATAGAAGGATATGCCCTGATATATTTTATATTTATAAACATATGTATTGCTTAACTATAAAAACCTCATCTATATGAGGAATACAATGTACTCAAATAATTTGATGTGTTGCATACAAACCTTCAAGTGTAATGACAGAAAGAGATTAATAATGTTAGCATAAATGATTCATCCTGCTCTATACAGAATATCTCTTTTTATTATCTGTTACTTATATTTATTGATAGGAAAAACAGCAGGCAAGTGAAAAGCTTAAATAGGTGAAGCAGACTGAAATTAATTAAACAGACAGTGCTAGTTGAAGCATCTGCACACTGCAGAGGACCCTGACCTGGGAACTGCACTTGCCCTCAGGCCCCATGGCACAGACCCGCTGTCAGATCCAAAGACCTTTATTAACAACAAGCTTATTGGTGAGATCAGTCACAGGGAATCAGTTTTGGTTCATTCCAAGGCAGTGAGGTTTTGTTTGTGGATGTCAGGAGGGATTTAGCAGAGGAGAGGTTATAGAGAAATATCCATAGGTTAACTAATTAAATTGAGAGATTTCCATCCCAAGCTGGAGGAAGATGCTTAGGCTCAAGGGACTCACAGCCCTGGAAGTTACATGGATCATTCTGAGACTTTCCCATCACATCAGAGGAACTGTCTGCTCAAGGTGTAAGCAAAAATATTTGGCCTCATCAGATGTTCCACTGGCCTAACCTGGGGGGAAACATTTTCTTTCAAAAATAAACAAAAATACAGCACGTAAGTATGAAAAGGTTTTACCTCGTATACTATTCAGAAAATTATCCGATAGTGTTAGAAGGAAGTATCTGAACAACTTAAATGAACATGGACATATAGGTTGGTATGACTTATGCTTGCCCTACTCTGGCAAAATCATTTCATTATAAACAGAATAAAGAAAATAACTTTGCAGAATGATGACTAAAAATCCCCTGTGATACTGTAAAATATTTGGGGTAGTAAGAACCAATACACTGCCCAACAAAATGATGTAGTTTGCAGCTGAAATATGTTGGTTTGCTTTGATTTTCAGAAAGGGAGAAGAAAATAATTTTCTTGTTAATTATTCCTTTGCTTGCTTCTTCAGTAACTGAAAAGGGAGCTTTTACTAGGCTTGCAATGGTGAAATTATTAAGTGGGGGGGAAAAAAACACCAATAAAACCCCATGAAAGCTTGAATCTGTACCCTGGAAGACTGGTGAGCAGGAAATGGTAGAAAAGAGGCAATCCAGGTTTAGGTGTCTCAGCTGAAGCAAGGAAAAGCCCTTGTGGAAACAGTGGAACCGGTAAAGCCTGACTTCCTATGAATTCACACTGCTTGGCTGGGTTCTCCGGTAAATAAAACAGGAACTCTGATCAAAGGTTTTCCAGCATTTGAAAAATTGAGTACCTCTTTCTGTTTTATAAATTCTCAAGTGTCTAATAAAGAGTGAGTTCACAGAGCAGCTTCTTCATTGGAGATACTAATAGAGTTACTTAACTTTATCAAATTTCTAAGAACTTAACATTTTTCAGACCTCTGTCCATCTGTCAAACATTGTTATAATCATTGAGCAGGTTCAAAAGCTGGACAACACACATGCAACACAGCTTTAATGCTTAATACCTTTTTGTTTACAGAACAAGATGAAAAAAATTAAACTTTAAAATCAAAATAATACAGATCTCACACCGCAGTCTAATAAAAATAAATAATTAAAATAATAATTTTTGAGACTATTTGGTCCATGGTGCTTTGCAATAATAAATTTTACTAATAATTATGTACAATAATTAGCATAACACATAAATTATGTATAACAAAACTATTTCAAATCTGTGTGTGAAAACCACAATGTGTTGGGCAATGCCAGAACACCACTTGATGCTTTCAAAGTAAACCTTGTCTATTAATATAGCATAAGGAGAGTTCAATGGAAGAGCTATTTAGCAAAGTACCTGCATCTGATAACAACAGAGGCCAAAACCAAGAACTGAACAAATACACAATGACTTTGTCACTGTTTTGAAAATATACTCCAGTAGCTTCTGCTGTTAATATGTACTACAAGTACTTTCATGAGTCAGAAATGGTATTTTAGAATTTGAGAGTCCTTGACAGATTTTTTCCCAATTAATTAATCCAAGAGCTTTTAGAACTGATGCAAAATTTTATATTTTTAGCTCAAAGTTATGTGCAAATGAGTACCACAATTTAATTACGCACTGAGACATGAAATTTGATGAGGGTCCCTAGATTCTGTATTGTGAGCGCTAGCAAATAATTACTTCTTATTCACCTTTCAAATACATTTGTTATTTTATAAACCTCTATGTCATACTCCATTGCACACCTTTTGCAAAGGGATAGTGTCAGTACAAAAGCATAGAAAGTGAAAAAGCCTTGTCCATCTCTTGCTGTTAAACTAACCTGTCCCCCTAGTGTAAAAGTTTCTCCTTGCTGAGTATCATTGAAAAGTAAATTTTCTAACTGTTATAGACATGTTCTAAGAAGTTTTAGTTGTAAAAATAAATTACAAATAATATTCTCCTAAAGACTGATAGAAAATATCTGTTTGTATTTAGGTTTTCCTGGCCAGATCCAGTGCTTTAAAATAACAACTAAGCAAATGATTCACAGTTATAAAATCAGCCTAAATTTGGGATTTACTTAAAATCAGAAAAGTTTAGATTTTTTTTTTTCCAAATAAATAACACTGTGGGCTGTATGGCATTTACAGTTTTACAGAGCTGAACTACTGACAACGACTATGATTACTATCTGCTACCAATTTGTTGTACCCAAGTTAAGAACTGACTGTTTGCATTCCCATCAGTTTTTTGTACTCGAAATGTTGTTATGGCCAAAAGAAACACACCATATGTATGCAAAGCCAATCATTTGCTGTTAGTCTAACTGAAGTATTAACAGTAATCAAAGAATTATTATTAGTCCAGCTGCAATGGTACTAAGATAGTTCAAGTTGTATATAGTTAAAATGATGCATACACCCACACTTTCTAGTGTCTACTCATTTCTGTGATGTTATGCTCACTCTTGCAAGGCCAATGGCTTCACTCAGAGGAGAAGCTACGTGTTTAGTTTTCAGCATCTTTGATTGGAGGAGTATGGTGCTGATGTTGGTTGTTTTCTTCTCTCTAGGATCTGCTTGGAGTCACTTTCATCTGAGAGCTGACTTGCTCTACACCTTGATCTTTTTTATTTGTCTGTAAATTAATTTTACATCTAGTTTTACTTTATAAGATGTGTTTTAAGTGGTTTGTATATTTGTACTTTGTTCTCTTTGTTATCTATAAAGCTACTTATACCTGGGCCCTGGGTTCATGCTCTTGATGACCAGTAATTGACCACTGGTGAATTGTTTACAACCTTGGGCCTCCAGTATCAATCTGTGCCTGTGCTTCAATGTCGTCGACATCACCCCACACCTTTCCTCCTCAACCCACCACAGCTGCATTTTATTCTAGGGTCAAAGACAGTTCATTCTGCACAGAAAAACCACTTGATATTAGTATCCATTAGTTAGACATATACATACATATAACAAAAGGTGTTACACTGCACCATCGTGCAAAGCAAAGGAAAAGCTAAAACAGCATAACTAACGGTTATCTGGTCATTAGATAATTGCTGTTACAAGCTAAAACAAATTTCTAGACAGGCCAAGAGAAGTCCTGACAAAGCCTGACAGGTCTTGATGCTTGTGCTGTTAGCTTATCACACAGCCTGTGACCTGTTACAAGCAATGGCAACTCCACATTTGCTGATCTACAAGATACATATCCGACATATGTATTTCCTTTTACGATCCCTGGTTAAATTGAACATTAGCTAATGCTTGTTAAAATTTCCCACAGAGGCCTTAAAGAAAAGCATGTATCTCATTATGGTGAAATGTCTCTTTTAATAAGGAACAACATGCTACCCTCCAAGTACTCTTGAAATGCGTCTTTCATGGAAATATGACACCATCTGTCTGACAATAACACTTTCTGTGACCTCACAAAAAAGCAACCTAAAACTACATACGAATTAAGATACATACTTTTCTGAGTGTAAATTGATTATTTTGTCATAGATCACTTACAATACTCAACTAAACTTCTGCCAGTTCATTCATGTGCCATTCACTTCCAAGTCTTCTGGCTTGTCTTCAAGTCTCTTCACAAATATCATCTACCATCTTTGACCTGCTCTTCTCACTCAGTCCTCTGCTTTCTGGGGTATAATTTCTATAATCATTACTTTTCCACGTCCTTTCATATAACTCCTGCTTTGAAGCTCCTTCCTGTTGGACAAACTTAGTTCTTCCCACATACTATCACAAACTAATAGTTCTTCTATTGGATGTCTCAGTTCCCACCACATCCAATCTGTTGTAGTACAGTCTTGCTGTAGAACAGAAATAGAAAACATGACTTCCTTCTTCCTGTAGTATTATCCTGAGACAACATTGCATACCTCCAAACACATACAAGAATATACTATAGGAAGCTGTGAATGAAACCTATGTATGAGTATTTAACAAATCTTTTGAGCAAAAGAAGTTAACACTAAATTAGTTGCACAAAAGCAATATACTAGGAAGACAGAAGATGTTATGAGAAAGAATGTCAAAATTACTATTTTAATGATTTTTACAATTATTACAGATAGTTGCAAGTATTATTAATAAAAATATAGTATGTAACTCATCAGACTCTAGATGGCAACAAGTAGATACCTACATCTGAGATAGCCATCCTCAGCTCTCTTTATAGAGATTGGAAAGAAATAGGAGTTTTATTTATTTGAGGTTTATATTCTAATATAAAAAAGACTTGTGGCCAAGACTCCATTGACTGTATTTGTGTAATCTTCCCTGACTATAGAGGAGAGCTAAGGTGAATAGTTCCCCTCAGATGTCTACACCAGAGACACTTAAAGTTAACCAGATGAATCTCTTACCCACATGACTGCAACCAATGAGAAAATGGGTCTTGTCATGTAAGCTGACATGGCATAAACACCTTAAAGGAACGGAGAAAATTTATCCAAGTCCAAAAAGGATTTTAACAAACTTTTTTCTTTTTTTTTCTATAAGAAAATCCAATTTTAACTGCTTTTACACAGATATAAGTAAGATCTGCCACAATTTGAAAGTGACATATTCATCTTAGCAGCTGAAGAGACAACTTCACAGCAGAGCCTCTGAGAACAAGAACTGCTCATATGATCAAAACAGCCATTGAATAAAGCTACAGGTAATTGCAGATACTCAGTAAGAGATAAATCCATTCTTTCCTGTGCCAGTTAACCAAATCTTAACATCCATCAATGACCTTCTGATTTATGGTTTTACTCTTGGACAAAACTATTTTATGAAGATTAGTTTCAGTTGTTGCTGTAGGTGATTTTTAGGCATCATTTACCTATAAAGATATTGTTAGAATATCAGTAAAGGATTTCCAAATACAATAATTTATTCTTTAATCAGGAGAGTATTTTTAAATCCAAAGAAAACTCCCTGCCTGTAACTTGCTTGTGTATGCGGAAAACCTGCACCAATTTAACCTGATTCCTACTGTTAAATTTCATCCTTCTGTACAAAAGACATACTACTTTCTTTATGTCTTTCCTAAAGGATAAGTGTGTTTCTCCTTCATGCATTCTCACTGTATGATACTTTTCTAATGAACATTTTGGCCTTTTATCTCAGTGTTCAGTATTGCCAAATCCAATAACTCAAAAATTGAGCATTAATGTCATGCCTTTCCCACTTCCCCCCAAAATTATAATCACTAGATTATGAGGTCTTCTTTGTAATTCACATTAGTTGCATTTTACATTAGAGATATTTAGGCCTCACTTCGAAAATGAGTGGTTTATTTTTCTTCTTTGTCTTTTTTCTTTTTTGTTTTTTCTTTTTTTTTGTCCCACAAGTTTAGAAATGTTTTTTCTAATAAAAATGAAATTCTAGAGATTGAAGGATATGCTTTTTCCCAGGCAGTTCTGAGGCTTGTTTCCTCACTGTCCAAGGAGAAATGACTTCTTTAGTGACACTTTCTGGAATGTGTCTACATGACCCCCTTCTTCATTCAACCTCTTCAGTTTTACAAACAAAACTGATCTCTATAGTTAACAATACAGGGCAATCGATTTGAATACAGCTTTTGATCACAAACACTACACCTCCAACATTCCTGCTTTCCACTCTATGAATAAAGGCAGCTGTCAATATAACAAAGAAATAGATCTACGTTATTTTAATAGGTCACCAAGGAAATAATAATAAAATAAAAGCAGGTGCAACTCCAAGCACAAGTCCATAGATTTTTTTTCAGTTTTTACATTTTTGTAATCTCTATGAAGATCTTCCATAATCAATTAGTAAGCTTTTAAAATATACTTTTTAGATTTCCTAGGAAATATCCTTTTTTATAAGCATATTATATATATTATTGCATTTTCTCTGTGCACACTAGAGCACATAGGATGCTGGAGAAATGTCCTATTTTCATGGAAGTGCACAAGCTGCCTCCTGTGAATAATACAGGCTGTTCTGTGACATCACAGCAGCTGCAAATCAGGCTGTATAAATGGAGACTTTGAAAATTAAAAACCAATAGAGTGACATGTCCTTTAGTTCAAATCAGTTATGCATTATATTTTTCTGGTCTACTTTAAATTATTAAACTAATTCTAGGGTGTCCTGGTTTCATCTGGGATAGAGTTACTTTTCTTCCTAGTAGCTGGCATAGTGCTGTGTTTTGGATTTAGTAGGAGAAGAATGCTGATAACACACTGATGGTTTAGTTGTTGCTAAGTAGTGCTTAGGCTAGTCAAGGACTTTCTTTTTCAGCTTCCCGTGCTCTGCCAGGTGCACAAGAAGTTGGGAGGGGGCACAGCCCAAGATAGTTGGTCCAAATTGACCAAAGGGCTATTCCATACCATATGACGTCATGCTCAGTATATAAACCGAGGGGAGGTGGCCGGGGGGCAGCGATCGCTGCTCGGGGACTGGCTGGGTGTCGGTCCGTGGGTGGTGAGCGGTTGCATCACTTGTTTTCTTTTCCCTGGGTTTTGTTTGTCTCTCTCGTTCTCCTTTTCATTACTATTATTATTATTATTATTATTATTATTATTACTATTATTATTATTTTATTTCAATTATTAAACTGTTCTTATCTCAACCCGTGGGTTTTCTTACTCTTGCCCTTCCGATTCTCTCCCCCATCCCACCGGGGAGGGGGAGGGGGAGCGAGCGGCTGCATGGTGCTTAGTTGCCGACTGGGGCTAAACCACGACATAGGGAACTTTAATAACAATCAAATTCTAATATGATGGTTACAGTGGTATAACTTTGGGAAAGAGAGAACATGGAACATGACTGAGTCAAAAATACATTCTGTTGTAAGTATATTATGCAACTATTCCCACAGAACAAATCACAAATCAGGCTCAGTATTGGCCAGGAAAGAGAATCTGGCTCATGCCATGTCACATCACTTGCTCCAGATATTTTAAACCACAGCAAATTACCAGTTCTCATGTACCATTTCAGAGCTGATGACTAATGTGTTATAGGCTGGATTGTTGGTTCTGCTGATTTTCTTCCCTTTGACTTTCTGTTTCCTCTGCAGTGGGGGGTGGGATGGGGGGGAACAAACATATATTACAGTCATCTTTATTATGTGCGCATAGCCTCAGTGTTCAAGTAACCTATGCAGAGGATATTTCTTTTATCTTTCTGTACAGGGAAGTAACCATTCCCAAAGTCTAGGTCCAGGTAGCTTTAGAATTATTTTGAAAGTCTTGTGATCAACAGTATGCTTTAGATATAAATTTCTACAAAGAGAACCTAAGCATATATAGATGCCTCAGGACACTTTAAAATCAGGACATTGCATACTTTTTATTGTATCTTGGATTTCATATGTTTTCCTGAATTTCCCATTTTAGGATTTTCCCAGCAGTTTTTGATTGGCAAGACATGAAAATACAATGTAAGTCTTTTCAAAGGCCAAAGTCTAAATGAAACAGCTACAGGCTAATTTCTTAGAAAATTTGTAGGATATTTGCTTTAGAGTGAAAAAAAAAAGAGACAGAAGACTGTTTTTCCTTTTAATTTTATAGGTGAGATCATGCACTGTCTAAAGCTTTCACTGGTCGTTCTCTGATTTTCACTGTTTGACTACACAGTTTGAATGATTTGTCAGATTAAACAGAAGAAATGTCAACATTTTCTTTTGTATCTGGGTATTCCTCATAGTGAAGAGCCAGCACAGACTTGGATTTTGGCTGCCATTGGAGACTAGGGCCTAGTAAAGACGAGAAAACCCTGGGAAGTAAATGGTATTGATTTTTCTCAAGAGCTGACTTTGACCCAATGACCACACTTCAGTGCTCAATTTGCCAAGTGACAAAAGGACCTTCCCTTTCTATTTTGTTTGTCTAAGAGTGTTGTTTTATTCACCTTTTTTCCCTCTTCAATGCTCAATACAAGTCCTAGGAACTAGGATAACATGATCACAGTCTGTATTGGTTTGAAAACATACAGAAGAATAATTTTCCAGGGTTTATAAAGTTAAATCTTCTTAACCTTTTCCAGGCATCTGAGGTTAAATGCCTTGAAACCATTGTCATTGTTACTAGTTACAGGACAGTGCCATGGCATTTTCAGCAAAAGCTATCTTAAAAATTTTAAAAGTAGTTGAGAGTTTGTACCTTACCAGTGCAGGAACAAACATAGTGGGAGAAAATGCAGAACCAGATAAAAAAAATATTTGGGCATCTAACTTTCAATGATGTAGATGACCATTAGGTGTCAAATAACTTTGTGGAACACTGATGCAGTCAGGACACCAACAAATCACTCATTCTACAAAATCAGTCATATCCACTAGAGGTTCATACTTTCATATGGAGTTCCTATTAGAATGAGGATCAAATGAAGCAGCTGACATTGCTGAACGTTTCTAAAATGTTCCCCTGCTGCTAGCCTGGATAGTTAACAAAAACCAGTGGTTTTCATTCCCTTTATTCATGTTGGATCAGCTTTGGGGTGGACAGAAAAATGCATGCCAGTATTCTACTCTTATGGTAACATGGTCAAAGTTAAGGACAGCAAAACAGCAGTTCAGGGAGACAATATAGAAAAAGAAATATGGGCTACTAGGGATTTAATAAGTATTGGTTTTATGCTTTGCTTTCAGCCTGTCAGGGTACCCAAAGGAATGAAGTTTTGTGGCAAAATTGCCAAACCTTATGATTTTCAGAGTCCTTTTGAAAGACTGGACACTGCAGTTACTTGAATATAACTGAGTCTATAATTTCAAAATAAAAATAGCCTGTTTCTAGTCCTCAGAGGTAAATTTAAAAAACATGAAAATGAAGGTTTAGGAGTAGTAGGGAAAACAAAAAAATAACAAAACTAAATAAATCTCTACATGTACTATTTTTAAATCTCATAATTTTTAGCTTATTTCATAACATTTATAACACGACTCATGAACATTGCATACTGGTAGTTGCAACACATTATTCTGGTGACTTTGGGGAAGATTTACTTGAATTCTACTCTATATAACATGTGACTAATTGACTGATTCTTTTTGGCATAAATGTAAAAGTATGACTCCCACATCCTTAAACTTGGATGTGAGGCAGACTGAGCTTGGCAGAGAATTCTTCTTCTGGAGGTACTGTGTTGGGTTGTCATATACAGCTCCATGTGGGCCTCTTTCCAGGTCCCAGCCCAGGCAGAGCAAGGGGAAGAGAAGGTTGATGGAGTAACACTGTGTGGTTCTTAAATATGCCTGAGCCAGAAACAACAGAAAAATATACTTTGTCCTCCTCTCCTTGCACTGGGTGTTCCATGTTACACTTCATAGAAATACAAAAGCTGGGAGAGCGCTGCAGGAGAAAAACAACAGAGGGAAAAAGTGGATAGAGGGAAGTGAAACAACAGAATGGGAGGGTGTCTGGGTGAAACGCTGAAGGCAGCTTAGGGAAGGGGATCAAACAGGTCAAAGAAAGTAACAAAAGAAGGCCACCAGCCTCCTGGGCTCTGTTAGGCAGAGCACTGCCAACGTGTCAAATGAGATGATGATTCTCCTTGACTCAGCACTGGTCAGATATATCTGGGGTGCTGTGTCCAGTGCTGCACTACCATGTACAAGAGACACATGGACATACTGGAGCAAGTTCAGTGAAGGGCTGTGAAGATGATTAAGGGACTGGAGCATCTGAGTTACATGGAGAGGCTGAGAGAGACTGTACAGACTGGAGAAGAGATGGCTCAGGGAGGATCTTATGGGAGGGAGTAAAGATGGAGCCAGACTCTTCTTGGTGGTATCTACTAACAGGAAAAGAGGCAATGAGCACAAACTGAAATACAGGAAATTCCATTTAAACAGAAGAAACAACTTTTATTGTAAGGGAGGTGGGACATTGGACCAGCTTTCCCAGAACATTTGTAGAGTCTCCAGTCTTGGAGATGTTCAAAACATGACTGGATGTGCTCTGAGCAACCTGCTCTAGCTGACACTGTTTGAGCTGGGGACTGACTAGATGGTCTCCAGAGGTCCCTGCCAACCTCAGTAATGCTGTGATAATCAAAAGCTGGGATCTGAATCTAACCAAATTTTTGAAGGTTTATAAATTCATTCAGATTCTTTTGCATGAACTCCAAATACAGGTAAAACTGAATAGGAAATTTAGTCCTGCACCCCAGTCTCCTGGTGAGAACTGTGTTGCTATGCCAAAAAAAAAAACAAAACTATTCTTGTAGTTTTGTGACATGAGGAACAACCAGAATGAGTCTTCAGGGAGCCCTTTCAACAGAAACAAAATGTTCCACTTGTTCCTCTTAACATTGTGGAAATTAATATCAAGGAGGAGATGAAAAGATACAGTACAAGGAGAGAGTTTGAATAGAAGCTTGGCGAATTCTCCTTCAGAATTTATTTTCCTCTTTAATTAGTCCCTAGCATTTGTGCTACTTTAAAAGTTTGGGAATAATTGAAGCTGATTTGGACAATTCAGAGAGCTTCTAGCCAAAGTCAAGTAAGACTAATAAACATAAAATCAGTACATAGGCTTTATAATGTTTTTTCTTCTATTCTGACTTTTCCTTTAGGAAACTTTAACCTGGTTCAAAAACAGTAAAAATGAAATGGAGAAAGAATGTAATAGGGTAGAAAGTTTTGAGAAAAAAAGACAGCAGACAATTCCTATCCCTTCTGTTCATTACATATAAAGTGTCAAATGCTTTATAGAATAGTTTTCAGAATAAAATAACTGATTTTTGCATCTAACTATGAACAAGTAGAAGATTGAAATCAAATGTTAACTGATTAATGACTCAAATAAGAATCCTTTTAAGCTCTCAAAAGAGAAGGGATAAGGAAATCTGCCCATGACGGTATTAACTAAAGTGCACTTTCTGTGGTGGGTTGGTTTTTGAGTTTGCCTTTCTCAAATATTATTTATTTGAAAAAAATAATGATAGCAACTCTATTTAAAATGAATGGTGACCTAAGACTACACACAGTTTTCCAGCAACTGCATTTAAACTTGAGGATATCATTAACGCTTGTCTATTCTCATTCATCATGCCAAACTATTTGTTTCAGTCGTTCTCAGAGTCTGATGCTACGTTGACAGTGAATCAGCGTTTTCTAGTAATGGCAAATCAGAATCGGTAGAGAATTCATTTAGAAGCCACATAGCATTACTGGAAAACACAACCACAACATCAACTTGATAAATTATTACAAACATGTTGGAAACTCTGACCTGTGCAAAGAGATTTCATTGCTTATATTATTCAAACATTTCTGTGGACTGTATTTTGATTAAGGTTTGTAATGGTGAAACACACTCTTTTCTTCCTTCCTTCCTTCCTTCCTTCCTTCCTTCCTTCCTTTTTCTTCCTATCTTCCTCCTCCCTTCCTCTACATTTTCTATTCTACATTTTCTGTCCGCATTTTCAAATTAAGAAGTCTACCAGCTTATCTGTTTTTCTTTTTTTCCCCCTAAATTCTAGCTCAGTCCTAAAGCCATCTGCTTACAATATATGTTGGGTTTTCATATTTTCTGAGTTTTAGAATGGGGTTAAGGCAGGAATTTTATCGAAAAGAATTTTCCAAGTTCTAGAAATCAAATAAAAATAAAATATATTTGTATTAATTTCCAAGACATTTCCTGAATGACTTCTTTTCTTTAGAGGTTGTTATACAATCAGTAAGTCCTTGCCTTTATACAGAATATATTCCCTACCCAGACAGTAACCAAAGGCCTACATCCAGTCTTTAAAGGACAGTGATGTGCAGCACAGATGGGTGAGACCATCTTACATCCTGTGAAAGGAACGGTTTTCTAAACTGGAATAATTTGATTCTGGCAGAGGACCTTGACCGGTACCAGTTTCACCTTCCCAAGGTTATGTACAAGACAATTCTGTGGAGAACTTGCTGCTATTTTGTCCATTCCCCATTCTTCTCTATACAGTCTCCAGTCCATTGCTGTAGGCTTGTGAGGAAATGCAAGTAGTTAGCACGTATTTCCCACACTTCCATACCACTAGAAGTCTAGGAAGGATGTTGTGGGTAGATGGGGAGAGTTAGATCATTTTTGCATGTGGGGTAAACTGAGCTGTGGCTCTCACACTTATAAATTTTGTCCAAATTAAAACACTTGTCTCTCATAAACCAGTACAATTCTTATATCAGAAAATAAAGGGAGAATGAAACAGGTACATAATACAACTTTTTCAACTTTTCTTATTCTTTCATAACATTAATACATATTAATGTTATATACTGTTATTGTACTGGTAGGTTTTGGTACTTCTCTGACCTATATGCTGGAGTATCTTTTGATGGCTAGATAGTGTGACGGATGGACACTGGCACTGGCTAAAATTAATTCCATTAAAACCTGACAGTTTGCTTACAACCGTAAGAAAACTTTTAATTCATAAGAGGCATTTTATTCAGTGAAAAGCAAACACTTCCCCTTCTTCTCTTTAATCTCTAAATATGATACATCTTCAGGCTGATTTAGTTCAGTGGGTAAATAGCAGGAAATCTGCTAGTCCTACCTATGTTTCATTGGTTTTCCAATGTTCAGCAATATACAAATCCCCTAAGAGTCATTTAGCATATCTCTGTCTAATAAATTTTATAAACACAAGCTTTGTAAGACATCCATGACATTTAAGTTGCATTATTAAAGAATAAAGTAGTGTATATGCTCAAACAACAGGGGGCTTTATCATGCAATGCAATAAAAAAAGACAGCAAACTGTACAAAGTTTATATGCTTTGCATGTATGATTTTTCTCCCATATTTCAGACTCCTGTAGGTATTGTGTACCTCATTCTGGAGTGCAGTAGTAATAAAAATACACAAAACTTCACTAACAGTTTTCTAATGAACTCCTTAAAAGAAGGCATTAGGGACCTTTTAGTTTTACTGCTACAATGAATACAGAAGGCTGTGAAAATACAGCTTCAGAATAAAGAAGATGAAAAAAAAGCTATGTCATTTCTTTCTGGCAATAATTTCTTCAGTCTTGCAATTCCTTATGTTCAATTCTGTTTCAAAAGAAGGAAGTGAAGCTGACCTCCGTTTTTATCCTATAATGAATACCTTAATTATTATCAAAGCACTGACCTACTGCCATTTACAAGAGCTGCAGTGGCTGATAATCACCATAAATAATAGATTCTAATCTAAGTAGGTTAACTGCACAGATTGAAATGCATGGCCATTCCTGCCTCCTGAATTCCACCTGGAGGCCTGAGTGACTGCTAATAATGCTGCAGCAATATCTGTCAGGCTCCTGAGGTCAGACAGTCCACACCTGAAGAAATTATCCCCCAAATTGTTCCATTAGCTTGTATATGGGGTTGTTTTCATTACCACCAGAGTCGCTCCAGTAAGAAAAAAGTAAAATTTACACAAACCCCTTTCAAATTCTACACTTTACTAAAAAAAAAAAGGAAAAGACAAGGAAATTAGAATAGCAGAAGGGAGAGGAAAAACACAAGGATGCTGAGGGCTGAGTCTCTTTTGTATTCATATACACAAAAGCAAGATGAGTGCAAAATTAATTTAAAACACCACCAGAAGCTCCTTTAACCTTGCACAGTTGCAAATGATTATATAACATATATGACTGGAGAATAAAGTCCTTGGTCTCCTTTGGATTTAATTTTCTCATCTTTGACCAAGTAAAAAGGACAGGTATAATTAATGGTTGTCACTAACACATAGGCATGTGTATATGCTTGAAACCTGACTGTTTCTAGAATAACCAATTAGCCACTCCTAAATGTTTCTCTGATAAAAAAGCTGGATTTTAATTTTATTTAATAGGAGTTAGTTGGTTTCACCAATTTAAGTGAAGAAAATAGTGTGGTGAAGACATGAAGATCTGTCTGAAAGCTCATTGGTGCATTGCTGTTGTGAAATGATTCAGTGGTGTGTCTAACACTTCTGAGATGTGACATAGTGTAATATTTAAAGGGCTAACAGTCCATAAATATCCTCTACCTTTTTGTCATATGAATATATGGTTTCCATTTTGTCTCTAAAATATGGTGTAAACAATATTTTTAATGTCCCAATTTTTAAAGCTAGAATGAATACAGCTTTCAGAAGAAGATGATTTGCAATCAACTATTTGATCATCAGTCTCCATATCTGTAAAAATAATGTTCATAGACTTCTTTGCTTGGCCATCAGGTGGACCAAATAACATCCACAGGATTTGTGACTAAGGTTTTATGCTCCTCCTCTTCTAAATCATCATTGCTTTACCTTGTGTCACCATAACAATCCTGGAGACACAAGCAGGTACAATGACACTAATCAATCCTCAGAAATGTCTCTTAAAAACCACCAGGTGGCACAGTTTAAAAATGATATGGGGGGCGTACAGAGTCAATAAGGCAAAAGAATGTTTTGAAGGGAATGGATTGTGCTACCCTGCCTTCCCTGCCTTATATTGAATTTCTGTCTTATTTCACTTTAAGTTCCCCTGAGCAGTAAAGGCTGGAAGCAGCTGTACAAAAGCAGCCAAGGCATTAGAGATGCCCTAGGGTATCCCAGACAACTGTATAGGGCTAGCAGGGCTAGCAGGTATGAGACAAGATTTGTGAGATGTCCAAAGTAGCAGCCAGAGCCTAAGCAAAATGTCCCACCATACCCAAAATGACACCAGATGNCTCAAAAACCACACTCACTCTTCCACAATATATAATTTACCCGTGCCTCCTAACTCTCTTTCCTATTAATTGTCACAGTATGGAGATCAAAGTCTACAGTCTGCAGTTTCTTAGGTTCTCCTAAAAAGAGATTTTTTGAAAAATAATTTAATTTTGAATACCTGTTTTCTTGTGTTCTTCTAGCACTGAGACAACAGTAAGTGATGCTTCATACATTAAGTCAATATGTCCATAGTATCATATCTGAGTTTCTTGGATCTTTTGAATGAACACCACCTAGTCATGGTAAGATTTTACACTTCATTTTACAAATTTATTCTACATACCTTCTTTAACACTTTAAAAGATATCCTCAGGACCATAAAGATAAGTTTAATTTTAGAAATTGTCATTTCCATAGTGAATCCCAATACAAATAATTCATTTAAGGCTTAAACTATGGTCCTATCAACCCAAACTCCTCCTTTGACACTTTTACCATCTGTAAGTGTTCTTAATTTTTAATTTTCACCTTTATTTATTCATTCATTTATGAAGGAAAAAAATAGCAAGTTGCCTTCATAGCACTGACTAAGAAATATGAAAGATTGGGAAACCCCATGTCCACAAGCTATTGCTACTCTCTATATAACTATTGTTATATTGTTTCTTGGATTAAAAGACAATTAAAAAACCCAAAACACAACCTGAAGCAAAATTAAAAACAGTAATTCAAAAGATTTGCATATGAATATATTTGTTATGTATGGATATACATGTCTGCGTGCTGGAAGAATTCCAACAAATATTGTTCATAGGCTCTTGCAAAAAAGCCACTTTAAAAGTAGTGTTAAAAATTAACTATATTAAAATAGGATTTTTTTCCCCCATTTTATTATTTTATGCTGCTCCAGTGTGTTTCATCAACCTCAGGAAAAAGTAAGAAGCGATATCATGACTGAATGACGAGAAATTATTAGAGAAAAAACTAAAAGGCAGAAAAGAAAACATAGAAGCAGATGAAGGTCGCAAGTTTACTCTGGATGCTAAGGATGTCTCTTGCCAGTGTTTTTTTATATTTAAATAGCTTTTAGAAATTCTATGGCCAGAGGTGATAAAAACAACTGTAACACAATGTTTCCAAAACTGTAGGAAGAGTAGCTACACAACAATTTGGGGAATATTAACATAAAAGTCAGTTACGAATGTTAGAAAGGTTTGTTTTGGTTTTTTTTTTCATTTAACTATGAGATTTAAATGGCATTGGCAGAAAACTATTCTCTTCTATGAACTATTCAGTTGCAGAAAATGACCCCTGTGTTAGGCTATGTAGGTTCTTTTTTAGAGGAAAGCAATTAAATAATGGCTTTTAGATCAGATTTGTTAGTGATTTTTGTTTGATGCTCATGTGACATCTTCATAAAGTAGGATAGGCTTCTCAATAATGAGTGTACAGAATTCTTAGCAGGTATATTTTCCTATGCTAAATATTGTTTGAACAGAAAAGAAATAAGTTGTGTGAGTTTGGATTAGATACAGAGGTGAAAAATGATGGTTGTACTGTTGAAGACTTAGGCAGTAACCCAGAAGCCAATACCTGAGAGAACAATCACCCTTTCTAGGACTTCCTATGCACAGAGTGGAGAGGGTACAGACTGGGTTTTGAAGGGCTATCTTTGATGTGATTTCCTAATGCACCTGTGCCTCTCCAGAAACGGTTCTGTGAGCAGCTCCCTTGCCTGCAAAGCAGGCAGGTTATGCCACATGACTTCGGAAGGTCTGTGGAGGTGCCCAAAACTTATAACTCACCCAAGTTCTAGACCACTCTAGAGAATATAACTGGTTATCACTATTGTATTTTTTACATTTTCATTAGAAAAAGAATTTCAAAATGCTAGCAATAAACTTGTTACCAAAAGTTGAATGAAAAAAGCTGCAGTGTCCAGTCTTCACATAATTACGCTAATAATCATAGAATCATAGAATATCTCAAGTTGGAAGGGACCAATAAGGATCCTTGAGTCCAACTCCCTGCTCCTTGCAGGACGACCTGAAAGTAAACCATATGACTAAGAGCTCACTGAACTCTAACAGGCTTGGTGCCATGACCACTTCCCTGGGGAGCCTGTTGCTGTGACTGACCACCCTCTCAACGAAGAACCTTTTCCTAATGTCCAACCTGAACTTCCCCTGATGCAGCTTCATACCATTTCCTCGTGTCCTACCGCTGGTCACCAGAGAGAGGAGATCAGCACCTCCCCCTCTGCTGCCCCCCTTGAGGAAGCTGTAGACTGCCATGAGGTCACCCCTCAGCTTTCTTTTCTCCAATAAGACACAGTACAGGAGCATCATGTTTCTTAGAATCTTAGTATGAAGGGAAAAGTGTGATTTTTTTGCTAAAAGCTGGTGATTCTGTAAATGTCCATATGTTATAGGAATAAATGTTTGCCCCCCACTTATAGTAATGTCTTCACAGCATGCCATAAATCAATTCCAGTTCAGTAGACACTTAGGGGACTGAAATATATAGGTTGATAAGAATCTGTTAAAAAAAATGTCAGAATAGCTCTCCAAAAAGTATTTTGAAGAGGCACTCTGTAATCATTTAAAAAAATTTAAGGTGATCCAGTGCTGAATGTGTTTTGGGCTGGTTTTGCAATCATGGTTAATGTTTTCTCAACAGGAACAGAAATAGAGAGTGGTAGAACATTTGCAAGAGAAAAGCAGACAAAAACTGAAGTTTCTTGGGATCAGCAAGCTAAAAAGACGTGTTTAAAAATCTCTTGAAACTGTTGGCAGACTCTCCAGTGTCCTGAGTATGACGAGGAACTTTCCTGTCTGCTTCTAGATATTGAGATGGGGGAGCAGTTGCACTCCATACAAAGGAGGAACCTGGATGCATGGAGTTTTGTCTCGAAATGGGTGATGAGCCAGTAAAAAACTTATGGGTGAGGATAAGAGAACAGATCAAGACAAGTAAAGTCTGACTACAAACTGAATAATCAAGAAGACAAAATAGACAAGGTCATTTTTAAGCAATTGGAGAAAAACCCTCCTTCACAGAGCTTGGTACTTCGGAAACTTTAACTATCCTGACATCTTCTGGCAATAATACTTGCACAAGCAAACTAGGAGATTTCTAGAGTGTGTTGGTAACAATTTCATGATACAGGTGACTGATGATCTAACCAGGAGAGATACTTGTCTGGACTTGTTTGTCACAAACAAGGAGTAATTGATCAGGGATGTGGAAGTTGAGTGCACCCTTCCCTGAAGCAACCATGAGTTCGTGGAGCTTAGGATCCTGAGAAAAATAAGGCAACTACAAGAATCGCAGGCCTAGGATTCAAGGAAGCATATTTTGTCTTGTTCAAGGATCTGCTTGGCAGGGCACTGTGGGAGGCTGCCTTGGAGGGCAAAGAGGCCCAGGAGGACTAGATGATCGTCGAGGATAACTTCCTTTGAACTCAAATGGTCTATTCTAATATGCAGGAGGTGTGGCAGAAGGCCAGCATGGATGAACTAAGATCTCCTGACTAAGCTTAAATATAGAACAGAAGTACATAGAAGGTGGAAGTGGAGAGGGCTACCAAGAAGAAACACAGAAACGCTTTCTGAGCTTGCAAGCATGATGTTGGGAAAACCAAAACTCAGCTGGAGTTGAAGCTAGTGATGAACATGAGGAGCAACAAGAAGTGTTGCTGTAACTGTCTGGGCAGCAGAAGGAAAGCTGAGGAAAATGTGGGACTACTGCTGAATGACACAGGGGACCTAGCAACATCAGATACAGAAAACGTTGATGGACTCTGCCTTTTTTGATTCTTTCAGCAATTTGATTTTCAATGTGGCCACCCAGATTCCTAAGCCTACCAGGACAGTCTGTGAGGATTGGAGCACAGTAGGAGAATGGTACACTTAATCAGGTTGGACATAGAAAAGCCCATGAGACCAGATATTCCCATCCAGGGGTCATCCAAGGGTCATCCAGGGGTGCTGAGAGATTTGGTTGATATAATTGTAAGAAAAATTTCTATCAGCTTTGAATGATCACAGAAGTTGGGAGGCATTCCTATTGAATGTTAAAAGGCAAAGATCACGTCCCCTTCAAAAAGGCGAAAAGGAGGATCTGGCAACTCACAGACTGCTCAGGTTAACCTCAGTCTCTGGGAAGATTATGGACCATAATGGTTCTTCAAAGCCATTTACAAACACAGGAAGGGCAAGAAGATGACAGGGAACAGCCAGCTTTGATATATCAAGGCCAAATCATGCTTTATCACTAGGTTGCCTTTTATGAAGAGATGACTGTCTCTGTAGATGAGGGGATGTTGCAGTGAATGTTGTTTACTTGTTTACCAAGGTCTTCTTCATGATCTCCTATAGTATCCTTGTGGTCAAACTAGTGAGATATGGTCTGGATTGCTGGATGATTAGGTGGCTGGAAAGTTACAATCATAGAATCATAGAATGCTTTGGGTTGGAAGGGACCTTTAGAGATCATCTAGTCCAACCCCCCTGCTGTGAGCAGGGACATCTTTAACTAGATCGCCTTGCTCAGAGCCCCATCCAACCTGACCTTGAATGTTTCCAGGGATGGGGCCTCCACTACCTCTCTGGGCAACCTGTTCCAGTGCTTAACCACCCTCATTGTAAAAAATTTCTTCCTTATATCTAGCTTAAATCTACCCTCCTTTAGTTTAAAACCATTACCCCTTGTCCTGTCACAACAGGCCTTGCTAAAAAGACTGTCCCCATCTTTCCTATAGGCCCCCTTTAAGTACTGCAAGGCCGCAATAAGGTCTCCCCGCAGCCTTCTCTTCTCCAGGCTGAACAGCCCCAACTCTCTCAGCCTGTCCTTGTAGGAGAGGTGCTCCAGCCCTCGGATCATTTTTGTGGCCCTCTTCTGGACCCGCTCCAACACATCCATGTCCTTCTTGTGCTGAGGGCTCCAGAGCTGGA
>VYZW01029981.1:2865-12912 GCA_013401315.1 Balaeniceps rex | reverse complement strand
AGAATGTGCAGTAATTCTGTAGACTAAATGTTATGCTAATAATTATTGTTCTTTTTTTGAAGCTTGTTTCAAGATGTGAAACAGAGAGATTCTTCTGGAATGTCAAAACCTCTTCCCTTGAAGCTCCAGCAAAAGGCTTTTGAGAATGTGTATCTCAGAGTTCAGGAAGGAATGAGAAATCTGGTACCAACATCTAGTCATTAGTTTTGCCTAGCTTTCGTCTTACGAATAAGATGACTTCTAAAATGATCGTGTTTAGTTTTCTGAGAACATTAATTCTTCTGGACTTCTGATAATCTGAGGTGGTGAAACAAGGTGGAAGTCTGGAAATTCCTTACACATCCAGTCAGTCACTGTTGTGCGCACATTAGAAGTTTGTAAACTCTTCCATTGTATGTTCCATCCTGCTCTTCTGTATCGTGCTATTTGTCGTTGCAGGTTTCAGTACTGTAATACTTAAGAATCAAAGAAAAATGGAGACTCAATATTCTAGACAACATTTAAATAGTGAATAAGAGGCAATGTAAATTCAGATTATATGTTTACATAGTATAAAACCAGATTTGTAAATTTCAGTAAGATCATGTTTCCAGTGATACTAGAGTAGTGGTTTTCACAAAACCAAAATCTGCTTAAAAAATTAAACTATTCAGAAGAAATGTCAAGTGAAGGAGAAGTTCTACTTCAGTGCAGTGACTGGAAATGCAGTGGTGTATATTACTGTGGAATTTCTTTAACTATTAATTTTTCTATTGGTGTCTTTCACTTTTCCTCCTTCCTTGCTACCGTGCTAAGTCATCTACATCATCTACATTTTCCATTTTTTCTGCCACGCTATCATCTATCTGCGTGTCATCTCTCTGCCACGTTTTCTCTCTGTTCGTTTGCCTGCCGTCTTGTAGCTTGGGCTCGCTGCTGAGGCCTCATCTCCGTTACCTCATTTCATCTCTCTCTACTGTCGCCTCCAGCTCTTTGTCGTCTTGTCTCATTTTTCTGTTGCCTCGGCTCCCTGTTCTGTCGCCTCAGCTTGCTGTTGTCTATTAGCTTCTGTCCTGTCGTAGCAGTTTCTGGTTACTTTTATTCAATATTCATCACTTGTCAACACCATGCCTTAATAGACGAAGAACTGCATTTGCATTACAAGGCAGTTCTTTCCTATATGCATCAAGGAGGAGCAAAAAGATGACTTGTCAATGCCTCCATCATTTCTCTGTTAAGTGCATTGCCTTTGTTTAAACTGCTGATACCATAATATGAACAGTAGTGTATGAGGTATCGGCATGTGTGCTGGCGTGCTGGAGGCAGTAACTTCTGGTTGAGGAGTGGAGCAGGCAGCTGGGGGAATTAATTTTTAAGCAACCAAAGCAAGATTTTCAGCAGTATTTATGTCAATGGCCTTAATTTTAAATTCTTTATGCTCATTTATTAATTAGGAGATTGCTTTAACGGAGTATTTGTATGAGTTCTTTATTATTTTTTGTTAAAGGTCAGGGGTGATGCAAGTCCTGAATATCTTTTGGACAAACAGTGTAATGGAAAAGCAGTTTTGCTGATGCTTATAACCATGGTTCTGTGCTGCAGTCCGGTCTGTGAAAAGCAAGCTTTGTTTGCTATTTGCCAGTCTGTGAAAGAGAATGGATTAGAACCTCACCTTGTGAAGAAGGCAAGTATAAAATTCCATTTTATATTTAGGTTATAAATTCAGGTTAGGTTAAAAATGGAACGGTACAAAATGCTTTTGTCAGTATTGAAAGTTGTTAAATTTTGTAAAAGCGTGACTAATGTGGTACAAATATCTGAATGAATTTATATTTAATGAACTACATAGAAATAATGACATCATAAAAGGCAATTTTAATGGTAAATCTTGTATGTTAAAAGCAAAGATCTGAAATACAATTAGATTTTTATACATTGAAGACTGCAGATCTCAGTTAAAAAAATCTTTCTACCCGGGGGAAGTAAAGTGAGTTTTCCAATGTGGAAAATGTGTAAAATAAATGCAAAGTATTGAAAGATGGTATGTGTCTTGTGGACTTATATTTTGAAGTTCACAAGGGCGCACTGAAATAATTGCTGTTTATACTGCAGCCTTTCGTGCCTGTCCTTTTCTTAGTGTGTGTGTTCTCTCCTTTTTATTCTTTCTGTTTATTGCCTCTTGTTTTTACACACAGTCTCTACCCTGCAAAATGTGTACTGGCTGTCCTTTCTTTGCATACCACCTCATGCAGGGTAGTTGTATTTCCTTGATTGCACTCTTTCAAGATACAGCAATACAAATAATTAAAAAATGGCCTATGCTAAATAGGAACCGAGTTATACAAATATTCATTAAAAGGCTGGGGGGGAACACACGGAGGTGTAGTACTGTCAGTTTGCCATAGTATCATGTACTCTGCATGCTATTTCTGCAATCTTATTTCATGCACAGGTTTTGAAAAAAATATCTGACATTTTTGGCTATAAAAGTATAGAAGACTTCATGACATCACATTTAGACTATTTGGTGATGGAGTGGCTGAAAATAAATGACAGTGGATATAGCCTGTCTGCTTTTCCTTATGTTCTTCTGAACTATACTAGCCTTGAGGAATTCTACAGGTAAGTTTGCTATATGAAAGCAGTTTATTTAGATTTATTTACAATTATGACACAGGGTTTCAAATTTCTAAATGTAGTAATGCATCAGGATTTTGTTATAAGATAACATATTGAAAGCTTTTAAAGTGTATTCCCAGTATCTTGTATATTAGATTTACACTGGTAAGATTTTTTTGTATAGCAGTAGCTAAACAATAATTACAAGTTTAGTTATACAGTAGAGGAATGGTATTTGCTATATTATGCTTGAGATTTTTTTTTAAAATCCAATTCAAGGACATTTTGGAAATGTATTTACTATGTGTAGGTCTTGTTATAAAGTTTTGGTTCCGCACCTGGTGATTAGAAGTCAATTTGAAGATGTGAAATCACTTGCCAACAAGATTGAAAAAGACTGGAGGCAGGTTCTAGCAGACTGTTTTCCAAAGATACTTGTGAATATCCTCCCGTATTTTGCCTATCAAAGCCACGGAGAGAGTGAAGCAGCAGAGCAAAGAGATACGGCTTCTAAAGTCTACGACGTGCTTAAGGATGAAAACTGCTTAGGAAAACAGGTATCTGTTTTAAATGTGTAAATTGAGTTCTATGGCATTTAACAGACCTGAAAGAAACTTTTATGTATTCTGTAAAAATGTAAATATTTCAAGTTTATAGATACAAAATTATTATTTTAATAAAGCCAAACTAGCCAAATCTTATCCCAAGGTTTTCAAGTAGCTATTCAATAGAAACTTTCAGGCAGTTGACTTGAAGTATAATTTTTTCCAGAATGTAATAAAAAATTTTTTTACCATTCATTATACAGTGAGTTTCGCTGTGATAGATCCGTTTAAGTAGGTCATGTTTTCCTCTTAAAATATTTTGTTAATGCTTTATGAGGAGCTATCTTCCCCAGAGGCAGACTCTATATTCAGAACTAGTAGTAAAATTAAACTAAGTAATTTTTTTTTCCAGACACTGTAGGAAAGTAAATTGTTCTACCTGTGACTGCCATAGATAAGACTTAACCAGGCTTAATTTTTGAATGAATTGTATGTCATGGATAATTGAACAAAAAGAGAATCCAGACAGGAAAAAATGGGTTTTCTCAGAAGGAGAAGAAATGTTAAATTATTTTAGCTAAAATATTTTTTTCTTATTAAAACACTATTTTTCTCCTTCTAGCAGATTGACAATTTATCTCATAATAACTTAGCAGAGATTGTGGTTGAACTGTTGATGACCTTACATGAACCACCTGATACCATGGTAGGAGAAGGAGCTCATCTGAGTAAATACACAAGGTACGTGTTTGTAGATTTTCTAAATGCTGAGTGTGTTTGTATTGTCATTAGTAATGATGTATCATAGGCATGCTTTCTCATAGTTATTCCTCAGTATCAGTAAGGAGACCCTCTACAATACTTCAGTTAATGGAAAGAATGTATGGGTGGGCAAGAGAATGCTGTTGTACGTTGGTGAGCTGGACTATGGCAATGCCAATTTAGATTAGTTCAAATTTGGATGGACTGTCCTCTCTGTAAAATTGGTCAGGTTTTAATGTCTAAACTAAAGTGATTCTTTTAAAGGCCTTTAAATATTTAGAAGTCACTGAGAAGTGAAGTGAACCGTTTCTTAACAATTCTTGTAGTGGCAGCTCTTGCTTTGGTAAGAGCTTGTTCTTGCCTTAAGCAATGCCAAATAAACATATTCCTAATTAACAGAAATATTCTAATGTCATAAATGTCTTTATTTTTATGAGCTTTTCAGTCTTCGTTATTGTCCTAAAAATGTCACTATTTGCTTAATTAAATCTGGAAATAATTTTCCAGATTTTTGTGTTTAGATACAAACTATTTGGAAAAACATTACACTTTCTGAAGTAATTGAAGAAGATATTTTTATTGTAGAAATAAAAATTTGAAAGAAACCAAAGCATTTCTATGAAACTCTGCCAAAAGTTAAATGGCTGAGGATTTCAGAACTTCATAAAATAAATTTGTTTCAGTGCATTTGTTAACAGACTGTGGTGTCTGCTTGTAACCAAAGTTTTTCTTTCTAAGAGGAGAGTGGTAGGAATAAGAGTGATGAAACTTAGATTTTGCTGTTTTGTTACTGTCATGATGCATTTCTTTTCTTTTTGAGGTCCCAGAAAAGTTGACTACGCTTTTTTAATAATGGGGGGAGATTCATGATTACCTTTTTCTCGACCAAATTGTTCCCATAATTACAAAATGTAGCTTTACCCATGACTTGCAATTAGATTTTCCTACGAAGTACCTTAGATGAGACAAATGTGTGGGTTTTTAGCAATATGAGCTTTCAAAAAATAATAAAAGAATGTTAAGAAAGTACAACTTAGAAAGCTGCCATAGAGGGACAACAGACAGCTAAAAATAAGATGTATGTGACTCTGCTGGATGCTTTTAGTGTTTCTTACTTACTGAAAGCAGGAAAGATTTCCTAGGAGTTACGTGTTTATTCAGTGAGACTTATTTTATTTAATACATGGGGTTTGATTTGGGGAAGTATTGTGGTTTTAACCTGGCAGGCAGCTAAACACCACACAGCTATTCGCTCTCTCTCCCCCTCCCCAGTGGGATGGGGGAGAGAATCGGGAAAAAAAAAAAGAAGAATTCGTGGGTTGAGATAAAGACAGTTTAATAGGACAGAAAGGGAAAGGAAAATAATAATAATAATATACAAAACAAGTGATGCACAGTGCAGTTGCTCACCACCTGCTGACCGATACCCAGCCAGTTCCCAACCAGAGAGCGCTGCCCCCCGGCCAGCTCCCCCAGGTTTATATACTGAGCATGACATCATATGGTATGGAATAGCCCTTTGGACAGTTTGGGTCAGCTGTCCTGGCTGTGCCCCCTCCCATTTTCTTGTGCACCTGGCAGAGCATGGGAAGCTGAAAAAGTCCTTGACTAGTGTAAGCACTACCTAGCAACAACTAAAACATCAGTGTGTTATCAGCATTCTTCTCATACTAAATCCAAAACACAGCACTATGCCAGCTACTAGGAAGAAAATTAACTCTATCCCAGCTGAAACCAGGACAGGAAGAAAAAAAAATAAATCTCTTTTTTATTCATTTAGGGAACTGGATCCTACTCCTAATCCTCCTCATTTTCCATCTTATGTGATTAAGGCAACCTTGGACTATATTAGCAACTGTCATAAAAGCAAATTAACAAGTCTTGTAGCAGTTCTTTCTAAAAGCCCTGTAAGTATGTAATGATGATTTTCTTTCTCTGTAGGGTATAGAATTTCTTTTATGGGTACATTTTGGTTTAATTAGACATTTTTGTCATGTATATATGAGGAAAAAATACAACCTTAGAAACCTTTCTGTTCTTTTGTTTGCCTTTGTTTGCCTGTGTCAGGGACACAGTAACCTTACAAAAACTACATGCTTGAACTATTACATGCATTATATAATACATGTAAAATAATGTGAAAAGTAGAAAGGATTATTTTAAAGGCTGGGGAACTCTGTGTGTACGAGACACAATTTAGATGCAATTTATTTTTTTGGCATATGTCTGAAGAACATTCTAAAAATAATTGCATTTGGACAATTTTATCTAAATACTATCTACAATTAAAATATTAAAGTTTGCTTCCCTTACTGACAGTGTGAAACTTTATAGTCTGTGGTATTTTTAGACATTTTCAGTTGTTAAAGGCAAATATGAAGGCCGATAAAATTATGCAGCCCTTGCAATAAATCATAAACATATTACTGTCTTGTAACATCATTCCTTAGAAATGTATCTTTTCAAAGTTTATGCTATTTTATTGCATATGTTGTCAACGACTTACTTAGCTTATCCATAAACAATCTAAAAATAAGAAAAAAAAAAATTCTGGACCATATTTGTCTAAATCTTTTGAGTATAAAAGTTAATATTGCCAGCCAGTGGAATAAATTCTTTAAAATGTAACACAACCTGCCTGGTACATTAAGATAGTTACTTTTTTTTTAAGTTTACACTTTTAACAGTTACAATATGTATTGATATATTCTATGAAGTAATGCATTTTGTACGTATGAACATTATGTGTGAAAGAATATAGATTGAAGCACTGCCTGATGTTTTAATGGTTTTTATTTGATGTTTCTCCTGTTGGTGAAAACTGCCATAACTGTTTGGTTTTCTGAAAAATGTGTGTAACCTTTCTCATGTGGGGGAAAAAAAAAAAGAAAAAGGAATATTAGGAGGTAAGGGACTTATAGTCCTGCTTCGAGAATTGGTTTCTATGTAGGTCTTTTGTTTGTTTCAAGCTGTGAAAATAATAAAGCTTTTTTGTCCATGTCCTTTAAAAAAAAAGATATATCTCTATCGCTTAAGTTTTTTCTTGATATAAAGTGTATCTGTATTGGCATTATGAATTTGTTTTTTTACTCATAGTTTATTCATTTTTAGGATTCATTCCAGAAAATTCTTCTAGCCCTGTGTAAGCATGCATCAGATGCAAACAACATTTACAAGAAACACAGAGTTCTTATAATTTATCACTTGTTTGTTAGTCTGTTACTTAAAGAGATAAAAGATGGTTTAGGAGGAGCATGGGCTTTTGTCCTTCGAGATGTAATTTACACCCTGATTCACCACATCAATAGCAGGTAAATATGGTAATTACATCTTGTTCTTCCTGTCTGTGCTCCCTTGTTCTTGTAACCTTGTATTTCAGTATCGCTAGTAGATGTTAATTCATTTGTAGACATAATTGAAATTTGCTGAAAGAAAAAATTAAATTGCCTTTCTTTGATAATTTTGGAATTTAAATTTACAAACTTACTAAAATGTTGAATGTTTTGTGCTATCCTTGTATTTAAACGTTCGCTATACTGCAGAACTTTGTATCTATAATAGGCTATCAAACTGTAGAAATAAGTAGTGTTGGGAAATTTTGATGACAGAAAGTGTGGGAATTTAAAGGATATGGGAGAAAAATTCAGATTGTGGAGTTAAGTGCAAGGTAAGCACATGTCACATAAAATGTGCTTATTGAGTTAATAAAGAGTTTACATTCTCACCAATAAGCAGCTAACAAAATGAGTGAGAATTGGTACATGTTATCTTAGCTTGTCTTCAGATTGAGAAAACTGGTACTTCATCAGCCTTAAGATTTAAATAGAAATTCTTATCTTTCATAAGGACTAGAGATATTTTCTTACTTGAGGTTTAGCTTTGGATTTCCAAGATAGTTATTCACCTAAATGTCATTGAATTTAAGTGCAAGTTGATTGCTTTGCTTGTTGGAAGCATTTCATACCCTGAAATATTGAAGAGAGTGTGGACTTTATGGTAAATGCCATTATTATAAGACGACTTATTGCGATCAACACCAGACTGGGGCGGGGGCAGTTGATGCACTGGAGGGCAAGGCTACCATTCAGAGGGACCTCATCTAGCTGTAGGAGTGGGACGACAGCTACATTGTGAAGTTGAGCAAAGACAACCCCTAAGTCTTTCAGTGGAGGTGAAATAACCCCATGCGTGAGCGCAGGCTTGGGAGCTGACTGTCTAGAAAGTAGTTTTGCAGAAGAGGACCCAGGAGTATTGGAGGACAAGCTGGATGAGTCAGCAGAGTACCTTTCATCACTGAAGGCTGACTGTGTACTGGACTGTGCTGGCAAGAGTGTAGTCAGCAAGTTGAGGGAGGTTGTCATTTGCCTCTGAGCCTTCTGAAGCTGCCATAGGACCACTGTGTCCAGTGTGGGGCCGTTCCAGCCAGGACATGAGCCAGGGATGGGTTGAGTAGAAGACCCCCGAGGGGGTAAGTGGAGTTGATCTAATTTCTGTTCTCCAGTTTCGGGAGGGGAAGATACCTTGTAGAGAAGGTAGAGCCGGACTTTTCCTAGAGGTGCACAGTGAAAGGACAAGAGGTAGCACCCACCAAGTTGCAATATGGCAGATTCTGGTTGGACATAAGGGAAAAGATTTTCACAGTGAGAATAGTCAAATACTGGAGCAGGTTGCTCAAGGGAGGCTATTGATTCTCCATCCAAGAAACGTGTCAGAATTCAGCTCAACAAAACCCTGAGAACCTGATCTGACTTTGAAGCTGACCCTGCTTCAGGCAGGAAACTGGACTAGATAATCCCCAGGTGTCCTTTGTAACCTAAATTTTTACAAAAAAAAACCCTAACGGTTATGTGAGCGAGAGGAGGNAACCCTAACGGTTATGTGAGCGAGAGGAGGGTTCAGGGAGCATGTTTTCCACTTTGTTCTGTTTCTGTCAACATTGTTCTGGCAAATAATAATCTAAAAGCCTTTTTGGGTTGGTTTGGGGTTTTTTTTTTCCTTTTTAGAATATATTTTCTTTAAGTTTTTTACTCCATTTTTTAAAGTGATCAGTCAAATTCTGTGTGTTTTATTTCTCCCATGTCTCTTGAGCTAAATCCTTAGAGCTGATTGAGTTGATAATTTTAAAGTTTAGAATCAGATCCTTCTATAAAGTTGATTTATATTTCCCCTTTTCCCCTATTCTTCCCTGTTGTATAATAGGTTAATACTTGAGATGATGACAGTTTGTATTTCTTTAATTTCATTTTTTTGTTTTCTGTGACAGAACTGTTATTATCAGAGATATATCCATGCGCAGCTTTTCACTCTGTTGTGATCTTCTTCATCATGTTTGCCACACGGCGGTTACGTGTTGCAACGATGCTCTAGAGAGCCACCTTCATGTTGTTGTAGGAACCCTAATACGTCTTGCCGTGGACCAGCCTGAGATTCAGGAGCAGGTAGTTTTGAGTTGCTGCTTATTCCTTATCTGTTAACTTTTTAGTTCATGTTCACTGTTGTAAAAGCTATATCTATACTCATGTTCAATTTTAATTGATTTTTTCTATGCTTTCTAGATTTATATAAAAATATTATTTGGGACATAACACTATACCTTTAATTTTTTAAATAAAAGTGTCTTTATGTTTGGTACTTCTATTTTGACAAATATTGTGTTCCATATTTAATTCCTATGGCTTTAAACAGTGATTGAGATTTATTTGTATCATAATTGCTGAGGTTACTGTATCCCTGTCTAATTCTCTTATTTACTTAGTCTATAAAAAATAAGATTTCTTAAAAGAACTTTAATGGTGTTGTAACATCTTTTATGTCTGCTTTGAATCTGTGCACCTTTTTCAGCCAAATCTGAAAGAGATTTAAAACCTTCACGGTAATTTTCAGAAAAATTGTTAGTTTAGTTGAGTAGAGACATCAAATCAGTGGTACCACTAAGGAAAAGACAGAGCAAACATAGGCATTGGTAAACTGCTGGTGATGGCAAGCTAATCAGTACAAGCACATCGAGTAGTCAAGCAGTTACCTACAAAGCTCTGTGGATGATTTCACAGGAAATACGATGAAGACCTTTGGAAGCGGAAGGTGTCTAGAAGACAAAGAGGAAATATGTGCAAAGAACAGATTTCTGTATTTCAGCTACTTA
>VYZW01029980.1:0-14707 GCA_013401315.1 Balaeniceps rex | reverse complement strand
AATCAGATGAAACAGACAAAAGCAGAAACTCTATTGAGGGATTCAGTACAAAAGCATGACCTTGTTAGGAGAATTCTTAATACAACAAAAGGCCCTGCTGCATTCTTATTACGTAAGCTATTGGCTAGTAGGTACAGTTGTGCACTTTATGCTGGAAAGCTGTCTTTGCTAAAAAACAATATTTTCTCTATATGTTACTTGGAGACATTTCTGTCGAGAGTAAAAAGAAGTATGTGCCTTGGGTTGTTTTCATATAGGTTGTGGTAGTTTGTTAGTTCTTTTATTTTTAAGTTCATCTGGTCTAATTCAAAAGGTTTTGTTGACTGTATCCACAATTATGTTTTTACCTTGTAGACATTGTCTTATGGAAATTGTAGTTTTTCAGTGCATGAAAGAAAATGAAAGTTGATGGCAAGAAATGCACTGATTTTTCTGAGTTTATTGAGAGAAATATGTCAGGGTGCACTGGGAAAGAGCAAGTTTGCTTTGGGAAGCTAACTGGTTGGGAAGAAAATGGTCTGTTGCTTTATGGGACTTAAAGTTCAGGAGTCATGATTCAGTATAAGGTTAGGTCAGTTCATCAAAATGTCAATGAAATACATGGATTTAAGAAATGTCAATTGCTTGTTTTTTCATAGGAAATATCAGAGCACAACACTCTGCTTCAAAAACACGATATTCACCTCTTCTTGGCCTGCAATATTATGCAATACTTACAGAAAATTGACATTTTTGTCTCCTATTTTGGGAATGCAACAAGATAGCAAAATCTTTAGCGTTTTCATAGAACCGGGAATTCCAATTAACGTGCAAATTTTGTAGCACTGTACAATTGTCCGTATATGTATTTACATATATATGTAAAAGACTGCAGTGCAGTACAGAATAAACCATGATTCCAGTTCAATAGCTGCATAGAAAAGTTTGCTGGAGTTGCACAAAGTCACACTGAAGAGCCGGGTGTCATCAGTGGAGTTATTCCAACAGGAATTGTTCATGTGTCTGAATTTCCTTAATGTTGTCCAAAGTAATTTGCATCAGTGTCACTTTCATGATTTTATCTTACTTGTACTAGTGACCACACCAGGCAAAAATCATGTTTGAAGGATCAAGCCCTTAGTATCCCTACTACCAGGTAGCCCAGGGGTTGCAGCAACACTAGTCCCAGTACTGATGTTGTTCTTTTGAGTCCTTTTCTTCACAGTCATCACTGAGTCAGAAAGAGTAAGTCAAAAGTATAATGCCTTTAGTGTAGGGTTAAAGCAGGTTCCAACTTAGGTAGGGCAGGTGAGAATTGTGGTCCAAGGATTGTCCAGTCACATTAGTTAAGTGTGGTTTCATACATAAACATCCTTTGAGCAGACAGTTCTGTTCCTATTCCCCATTCCAGTGTAGAATGCTAGGTGATGGTTGTGGACACCTGGGTTCTCTTTTTGGGTTACTACTGAATCCCGTGTGTTAGGACAGCATTGTCTAACAAAGTTAGGGTATATGAATGGGGATTCGTACTCATTTTTTTTCTTTTCCCCCCCCTACCAACAACTTGCTGCATTTAGCAGCCTCTCTGCCTTCATCTCTCTATCGATAAAGTGGATTTTAATACTTCCCTGACAAAAGAGAAATTTATTTAATGTTTGCTAAGTGCTTTGAAATCTTCAAAAAAAAGGGTGCAAGAAGAACTTGAAATGAGACAAATTCAGTTTTAAAGGGGACCCAACATTGCCTGTGCACTACAAAGGGTTATTTTGAAAGCTGATGGTGGATGCCTCCTGCTGCTGCCTACAGGGAATGCACTTCACTAAGATCTGTGAATGTTTATTGAATTATAAAATGACTTTGCAATGCAAAACTGCACTGGCACATATAGCAGGTGCCTGCTGCTGTGTTTCAGATTGCCAGCCTGAGCAAACTGGCACATGCAGGAGATGTTTGAACAGTTGTGAAAGAAGGGAAACTTTTAAAAGATTTGTCTGACTTTTCACCAATTTCTGTCAATAAAGATGTCTGCATTACAAAAAGCTTGTAATATCTCAGCAAAACTGGGAAAGAGGTGATTCTTGCTTTCTAGCTTTGCGAGCCTTTGATAATAGCTGTCTTAGTGTGGTGGGTTGACCTTGGCTGGACATCAGGTGCCACCAAGCTGCTCTATCACTTCCCTCCTCAGCAGGACTCAGTGGGGTGAAGAAAATAACATGGAAAAAACCCTTGTGGGTCAGGATAAAGACAGTTTAATAAAAGCAAAGGCCACACGCAGAAGCAGAAGAAAACCAAATATTTTATTCTCTACTTCCCATCAGCTGGCGATGTCCAGCCACTTCCCAGGAAGCAGGGCTTCAGTATGTGTAGTGGTCGCTCTGGAAGACAAATGTAAATAATGAATGCCCTCCCTTTCTCCTCCTTCCCCTTAGCTTTTATTGCTGAGCAGATGTCATATGGTATGGAATATCCCTTTGGTCAGTTTGGGTCAGCTGTCCTGGCTATGTCCCCTCCCAAGATCTTGCTCATCCCCAGTCTACTGGTGAGGGAGGGAAATGTTGGAGAGACAGCCTTGATGCTGTGTGAGCACTGCTCAGCAGTAGCCAAGACACTGGTGTGTTATCAACACCTTTCTAGCTACCAATACAAAGCACAGCACTATGAGGGCCGCTATGGGGAAAATTAACTCCATCTCAGCCAGACCCAATACACTTAGGAAGGTACATTCACTGGCTGAGCTCACAGTAGAGGCCTCTCTGTTTCCCCCCATTTGAAAGTTTTTAAGCCCTTATTGGTAATGCTGCATCTGAAGGGCAATGCAATGCCATCAGTTTGAGCTCAACTCTTGAGCCTAAAATCTCCGTCTGACTGTTGGCAGCACAGCCATGAGGAAAAATCCCAGAACATAATTCATGTGTTGCTTCTCAGGAGAAGGAGACCAAAGAGGTGAAAGCACCAAACTATGTGTGCACGACAGGCATTTAGACCGGGGGCCAGACTAAATCTAATGGGAAGTAAATCTGAAATATGTATAGTGGAGAGGTCAGGAGGCTGAGCATGAGCTACTTTCACCTACTGATCCATTACTGTTGTGCCAAAGTACTTGCTGATGTGGACCTAGCCTAATGCTACTTAATCTGGACCAAATCTAGGACTGTTTGGGAAGGGCGGAGGATGAGAAACTGCATTCTTGTGGGTGCTGCATGAATGTTTTGCAAAGGGTAGTGTGGAAAGCATCTAAAAAGCTGGTTGTTTATTCAACCTTTCTCCTTCATGAAGTCAGTTTTTCAGTAAACAAGTGGCTGAGAGAATCACCTCTATTATTTATAGGGTGGTGGATTTTCCAATGCATGCGCTCACCAACAACTAGAGATACACAAATTGACTGTATTCTGCCGTGGCTGTTTCGCCTCTGTGAACTTCAAAGATAAAATGCCATTTTAAAAACAGGTTAGCTTAACAGGTCAGTATTTGTTCCAGGATGAGCACATGTGGTCTTTAAGACAGCTGAAGAAATTCTTCTTTTTGAAAGTCTGTGTTTTACAGTGTTGAAGTGTTTGGCAATGCTGGTTTAGCACAGTTCCTTTTTAAAAGCTGTATACTTCAGTGCTAAGGGGATTAGAGTTGAGCGCACTTTAATGAACACCTGTGAAGAGAGTGAACCTGTTTAAAAGAATAGACGTGCTGTGCTTCAAAGTAATCCATAGAGAGAAATATGGAGAGCCATTTTAAAAGAATACTGTGCATTTTAACTAACTAATCCAGTTAAAAGAATAAATTTTCAATGCACAGAAAGACAAAATACAAGCGAAAGCAGAAGAGAAGGGTTGTGTTATATGGCTACATCCTTCTCCGCTACGTTTTTTGTTCTTAATCTGAATAAAAGCAAGAACACTTTGAACCACCTACCCGAAACAGATACTTAGGGTGCAATTTCAGTGGGGTTTCTCTATGGCAATGGGATTATGCCTTTAATGGGTGTCAGTTGTACCTCCTCTATGCTTTTTAGCTAATAGTTGTTCTGATCCCTCAGGAAATGAGAAACTTTTGAGTGAGGATGTAATGATCACATTCTCTAAGGGAGAAGTAATAGGACTTTTGCTGACTGATTATTTTATCACCATTAATGCTTCCTTATGATGGTAATGAAAACCTTGAAATATTCACCTGTGAAATGTTTTATGATGAAGACTGAGCTGGTCTTTTGCAGGACTGAATTTGTGACCTGGTAATGGCTTTAGAAGGCTGGCACAGATGGCAACAGTGGTAAAATACTCAATGAATAGCACACAAATACTGAAGCAAAGGTCTCTAAGGCTCTTTTCATAGTACTATCTTGTGCTGAATGTCTTTTGTATGAGAAACAAATAGAACCTCATCTGCTTAGGCAATGCTGCTGGAAAGACCCATCTCCTGTGGTAGGAAGACCAGTAATAAGAGTCCGTTTTTCAAGATTTTTAGTTTTAATTAGATGTCCTGTAACAGTGCTGCTCTTCACCCAGCTGTTCATTCCTTCTGCTGTTGCTGATGTACCAAAGCTTTTCCTGGAGTGGAACCTTTTCACAGATGTTTTGATTAAAATCAGACATCATCCTCGCCTCCCCAAATAACTTTTTGCATGGGAGGTATTCTTTCCCTTCAAGCCTTACAAATGTACATACAGATCAAATGAATACAAGGATAAGAAAATGAAATTTTGTCCTTTGTAACCCTTACCGTCTGAGCCTCCTGAAGCACTTTAGCAAATTTTAGGACCTCCTTGAAGGGAGCATTGCTGTCCCTGTTTTAAATACAGGGAGAGGGGGAATGAGGGACAAAGGGACTGAGACCTAAATGAGCTGGACTGGAGTTGAAGATGGACCTTCCACTTCTGCACAAGGCAAAAGAAGTGCTAGTAGGAATGGCAAAAAAGCAAGAAGGTTCCTTGAGTTAGCGCTCAAGTGCTGCGGGTTTGCTCAAATGCAGTTGTGAGTTCAAAAGAAGAATTTTGAAAGAGTTTAGCTATTTTGCCTACAGGATCTATTGCCTTTTTATGCTGCAGAGTGAAAACATTGATACACCTCTTGTATCTGGAGACATTGGTGTCTCCTAGTATCCTTTGTAAAAGGAATTTCTGCTATGAGGACCAACTCTTTAAAAAGTGTATTTAGAGGGATTTAAGAGCAGATTTTCTCTTATTGTCAGGTTTCTTTAAGCTATTCGGATGAGACCTAGTTCACCAAACACAGAAACAAAAGAACAGTGTAATCCAAAAATGTGTAAAATCAAGGGAATGAAAGTCTCTTCTTAGTCTGTGTGGAATCAGCTTAAAATGGGCCTAAAATAAGTAGGTTTTAACTGAAGTACAAAAGATCAAACCTCAGAACAAATTGTCAGGTAATTTTAAATAAATCCTCTTTGCTCCTTGTGCTAATAATGAGACTGCTCTGGAAACCTGGATCACTGCTGTTTCAGAGCAAACATCTCTTTATCTCTATAGTTGCTCTTCCTCTCACCTCAGCACATCAAACCTGAGCAACCTGTAGTGTTTTGTGACTGAAAAATGTCCCCTGGAATAGTAAAACAGATCCCAAAGGTAATTTGAGGTTTCCTTCTTGGTAACTTTGTTGATCCTTTGAAAAGGGGGAAAAAGCTTAGTTCCCACACTGAATATGAGGGGAGAGATCTTCATGCTGAGGTCAGGGTGTGTCTTCTACTAGATGCCATTGGGCTTTATTTAAAAAAAAAAAAAAAGGGCACCCCCCCCCTTAGTTCTTGTTAAAAATTATGTAAATAACTTACAGCCTTCCAAAAATGAGAGCAAGAGTGGAGTTTGGTAGATACCGGAGAAGAAAATCACAAATATGATCGATCTCCTTGAAACCTTCGTTCTAGTAGAGAAGAAATTCCTCGCAGAATATTAGTGAGGATTTGGTTTGTCCCTTTTGGATGCCAGGAGCACAGGAACGGTCTTGCTTAACTTGTACTTATCTCCTCCTCTTGCCTGGGCTAACGTCAGTGCCCTGGGTGCTCGCCCTCTGCCTGGCTTCGGCTGTGCAGCCTGTCACCAAAGTCACCCGCAGGCAGCACAGGAGGCTGAGTCCTGGGTACATCCGATGGCAGGGAGGGAAATGAAGTGCCATGAGTAAATCAATTTGCATGTCAGCTGCATGTTGCAGGAAATTAATTGCAGCCCGTGAATGGAAAGGACAGATTGATTTGCAGCCCATGAATGGAAGGGACAGATTGATTAGCAGCCCTCAAAAGATGGGTTTAACAAACTTTATTAAGATCAGGAGTTGTATATGCTTGTTTTAGAAGTAAATCAGAGATTTGTGTAATCGTTTACTCAAGAGTTTTATTCTGTGCAAGTGTATGAGGTGGTGATTAGAACTAGATTTCATAAACTGTATATTCAGGGAGTGCAGCAGATGAGGAGAGCAGCATGTGCACCCTATTGTAATAGCGTTACAGAGAGGCTGCTCTGCAGAACGCACGGGTAAGAGTCCCGGGGGGTTGCTTGTCCTACCCGCTGCATAAGGTGTCATTCCCATAAGGCTGATTCATGTTGTAGTCAATATTCTGACTACTAATTTTTTCAGTTAAAAAAAAAATCTGTCTTAATTAAAGCGCTATAAAATTCAATATATGCTAATCAAATCTTTTGAGAAATTAGAAATTATTAATGGGGAAATGGGAGAAGCAGCTCCTTAAAGTAGATTTTTGGGATGTTTTTGGCGCAGCAGGCTGCACAGCAGGAAGGTTGCTTTCTGGCTGTGGTTTGAAATATTTGCAATTGCTGCATGGTGAGGATGTAAAGTTCTCAGAAGTTTGTTTTCCCATATTATTTTGAAAGTCAGTCTCTAAATGAATAGGTACACAGGAAAGATACGTTCTGTGGAGGCTTTTGAGCTGTTCCTCCAATTCCTCCAATCCCTCCTTCTCTTTTTTTTTTAGGGGAACAGCTTCAAGCAATTATCAACGAAGCTGTCCCACAGAAAGCCTGGCATTTTAAAAGGAAGTGTCCGCCTGTAGCTATTTTGCTGCCCCGGCACGTTTACCTCCTAACCGCCCCGCTTCCGCGGGCAGCGCGGCCGAGCAGGGTGAGGGGCGGCCTGGGCCTCCCTGGCGCGGCGCTAGGGGGCAGCATCGCCCCGCCCACGCCACCACGGCACCGGCGCGCCCCGCGCCCGGAGAGACGGTCCAGGGGAAATGCTGCGGGCGGGCAGGGGAAATGCCGCCCGACGGCAAGGGAAATGCCCCGTCAGGGAGGGCCAGCAGCGGAACTGCTGCCCGCCGGCAGGGGAAGTGCCGCCCGCAGGGTGGACGCATGAGGGGAAGTGCCGCCGGCGGGCAGGGGCCGGGAGGGGAAGTGCCGCCGGTAGGTAGAGGACTGCAGGGGAAATACTGCCGGTAGGGGAAATGCTTCCAGGAGGCGGTGGCCTCCAGGGGTAACGCAGCCGGTGGATAAGCATGGGAGTTGCACTGCCCTCTATGGAGAGGCACTGGCAGAGGAAATGCTGCTGGTGGGCAGGGGCTGGTAGGGAAAATGCTGCCGGTAGAATGGCGCTGGCGGGGGAAATGCTGCCGTCAGGCTGGAGCTGTCAGGCAAAACGCCACCATTGGATGGGCACAGGCACAGGCAGTGCTGCTGGCAGGGAGGGTCTGGCAGGGGAAGTGCTGGTGGCTGGCAGGGGCCATCAGGGGAGGTGCTGCCAGCCAGCAGGGGCCATCAAGGGAAGCACCACCGGCAGTCAGGGGCCGTGAAGGGAAATGCCGCCGGAAGGCAGGGGTCCTCAGGGGAAATGCTGCTGGTATGTTGGGTCCTGTAGGGGAAATGCTGCCAGCATGCAGGGTGAGGTCAGGGGAAATGCCACCGTTAAGCAGGTGTTGACAGGGAAATGCCACTTCTTGGTAGGTGCTGTCAGGGGATGTGCTGCCGGCTGGTAGGGCAATTACCCAGACAGGAAGGGGCAGGCAAGGGAAATGCTCCCAGCAGGCAGGGGTTGTGAGGGGAAATGCTGCCGTTAAGAATGTGTTGGCTGGTGAAACACCACCGGCAGGTAGGTGCTGGATGGTGAAATGCTGCCGGCGGATAGGCGTCGGTAGGTGAAATTCTGCTGGCAGGAAGGGGCCTGCAGGGAAATTCCGCCAGCAGGCAGGGACCGTCAGTGGAAATGCCACGAGGAGGCACGGGCTGTGAGGGGAAATGCTGCCGGCAGGTATGGGCTGTCAGGGGGAATTCCACAGGAGGCAGGGGCCGTCAGGGGAGATGGTGCCAGCAGGCAGGGCCAGTCAGGGGCAATACTGCTGGTGGGCATGGGCCATCAGGGGAAATGCCGCTGGCAGGCAGGGGCCGTGAAGGGTAGCGCCGCCAGCAGACAGGTGCCAGCAGGCAAAACGGCGCCGATGGATAGGCGCCATGGGGGAAATGGCGCCAGCAGGTAGGGGCTGTCAGGGGAAATTCTTCCAGCAGGCAGGTGCCGATAGGGACAGTGCCACTGGCAGCCAGGCGCCTGTAGGGGACATGCTGCCGGACTGCAGGGGAGGGTAGGAGAAATGCTGCTATTAAGTACATGTCAGCTGGGGAAATGCCGCCAGCAGAAAGGCACCAGCAGTGGAAATGCCGCTGGTAGGCATTGGCCTGCAGGGGCAATGCCAGCTGCAGGAAGGGGCCATCAGCGGAAATGCCGCTGGCAGACAGCGAGGGCTGGCGAAGTTCAACCAGCGGATGTGCCCTGGTAGGGGAAATTCTGCCGGCAGGCAGTGGCCGGCAGGCGACACATCGCTGGCAGGCAGGGGTTGTGAGGGGAAATGCTGCCGTTAAGAATGTGTCGGCCTGGACCATCAGTGGAAATGCCACTGACAGGCAGGGGCCATGAGGGGTAATGCCGCCGGCAGGGATGGGCCATGAGGGGTAATGCTGCCAGCAGGTATGGGCCATGATTGGAAATGCCACTGGTAGGGGAAATGCTGCCAGGAGGCAGGGGCCAGAGTACTTTGAAAGAAAAAGCTTTGTAGCTGTTTTGTTTTAGGAAACAATTAAATTATTTGGAAAACATAAACGTACTAATGTGTTGTCTCTTTTGTAAAAGTATGTTTCTATGGGAAAGATAGACTGAGAGGGATCTTGTAAATGCCTACCTTGGTTAGGGCTATCTGGCTAAAAACCCTTGATCTCTTTCTGGAAAATTCTATAAAAGAGGAGAAATTAAATGTTTGGCAGGTGCCCTGGGCTTAGGTAGTGCTGTAGGATTTACCGGTGTTGTTTGCTACACAAGGTGCTTTCTCTCCAAGAATGGGTTCAACTGTGTTTATTGTAAATGTTGTTTTAATGATTGTTAAGAGGTCCTGCTGGGTTGGGGTCAGTTTTTTTGGTGTTCATTTTCTGACATTAAGCAATCTTTTTGTTGTCAACAGTGGTGCATGGTTGTGTGCCTGTGCTCTGTGCTGCTGGGGCTGGGAGAAAGGGTGTGCGGGGGACTGTGACCTAACATACATGTTATGTTGCATTGTAGGTGTTGATTCCCATATCCTTAAGGACCATGAGGTGCAAGCACAGGTTCAGCCCATGCCCACCCTCTATGTGGCTGAGGGGTGCCCATTGCACAGCTCCTGCCAGGGCCTGGCACAACCAGGCCATGCTGTGCTGGCTCTTATGCTGACTGGTGTTTTACTCTGCAAGTACTGCCATTAATTCAGTGCGGCTGTTGCTGCTAAATGTGAGCAAAAGGACTGCAGTCTGATCCATACAGTATTTCTGGGAATATTCTATATATTGCAAGTGTGCTTTTTTTTTTTTTTAAACATAGTAACACTATGGTCATTCAGTGCTGCAGTTCAGGACCAAGTGTACAGAAATCCCAAATGTAGCTATTATGATTAACTTCTTAAAGTGAAATCCTTACTAACTAACCAGGACATTTTGATAATTATTCTATCTGCATATCTATCGTTTAAAAAAAAAAAACAAAACCCAAACTCTTTTGTTTTGCTTACAATATATAAATTTTCTGATACTGCCTCCACCCCCTCTAATTTTTGCCAAGGTAAGGGAAAAAAGATGTTATGGTGGTTCCTGCCTTCATATATAATAGAGTAGAGATATTTATCAATGAAAATTTCCGAGTGTTACATTTACATACACATACTTATTTTTTAGGGATTTTGCCAGTGCATAATTTTGTATTTCTTTTTTTAAAACACTAGAAAAGAGCAAGGAGGTATTTTCTGGGCTGCTCTTAGTAAAGTAATTCTGTTGGGGGTAAAGGAAGAGGCTGCAGGAAAAAAGTTTGATGTAGTATGTATGTTGTGCTATCCATACTTGGGCGAGTGAAAGGAGAGGGCTTTGATGCTTGTTAATACAGTGAGTCTCTTGCAGGTGACTTTTGAAAATATCAGGCTGTTTTACCATGTAAAACATGAAGTATAGGGTTGTTTGACTAGGCTGCTCAAGGTTTATCTGGGACCTCATGCAAGTATGGAGCGAGATAAGTCCTGAAAAATAAGCGTAAGGGGAATTCTTTGTTTATATGGAACAATACAGACTTAAATGAAGGAAGAGCTTTGGGTTCTGCATGAATCGGTTAGGCTGTAGTCAGACTATAGGTGTGACTAGGGGATAAAAGTAGAGGAAAAGCGATGTAGTCTTGCTAGTGTGGTGTTTTGGGCCGTGGGTCCCTGAGTGTTTTATGCTCTTGCAGCTCAGAAGCTGAAATGAACTTTCAAGTGGTCTTGTGGACTCAGACAGAATATAGAAGACTTCACTTTAGAAGATACACACTATAGTTTAGCCACAAATCTTCAGCCTTAAACAAACATAGCTTTCAGGTTTATTAAAAGTTTCCTTAAAGCTTATGAATTTGCTATTTCAATGTAAAGGGAAGCTCTGATCAAACCAGGGGCTGGCTAAAACTGGCAGACAGAATAATATGTCAATAATACAGATTTGAATTAAGCACCAAACTTGCAACGCTTGATAGTTTGAAAGAACTGGGAACAGATTTGGAGAAGTTCTGAAGGCTTGATGTGTAGGGAATGGTGCAAAATAAAAGGCTCACCCCATCTCTAGCAAGCAGATGCAGCCATGCCTTGCAAAGCTCTGGTGTGCATGCTGCCTAAATACAGCAGCTGTGCCTTACCCTGAATCCTAGTCTTTATCTTGATCTCTTTCAGGCTTAGGCATGGCAAAGTATTAGGGTGATCAGTGATACTGCTTGATGAAAGTGTAATTTTTTTTTTTGTAGTTCTTTTTTAGGTGTTGGTTTTGTTCTTCTGGGGCTTTACAAACGCCTATGGTGTCTTCAGCAGTCAAGTCTCTTCTCCCTGCCAGTTGATTAACTGCTTGTAGTAGTCATGCTTTTCTGTATGATAAACCAAAATTTCTGAAGTTACTTTGCAATCCAATGTACTCAAAACAGTGTGAAGGAACTGGCTTGAAGTTTTATCAGTAAAATGATAGTAATTGACACTTTGTTTCATTAGACAGCACAAATATCAGTGCTGTCAATAAAAGCTTGAAAAAACACCTTGAGCTGAAGCTTAGCTGAACCAAAACAGATATTAGGAATCATTTGGCTGTGAAGTAGATTTCCAGCTTCCATGGTTGGAGTTCAGGCTATTATGATCAATAGACCTGATCTCTAAGTTCGTGCCTACCTTTATTTTGCCCTATCGATAAGATAAGCCTAAGCCATCTTAGACTTGGAGCTCTCTGGGACAAGTGTATTCCTAGTGCAGGTTCATCAAGTTGGTTACACAGACAAGAGAGGAATACCTGCACTTTCTTTCTGCCAGTGAACTTAATCACTGGATGCACTGTTATTTGCATTAAGGAAAGCAGCAAAAGGTCATTGATTTTGACACCCTGGAAGTCATGTCTGATCATGATGGAGGATGCAGTTTTACACATTAGATATGCCTGTCACTTAGACTTGTCCAACTGACTGGTCCAACCTCTTTCCTCATGTTTTATCTCAACTCATATCTAAACTCAGCTATCAAAGACTGCCAGCGCTGGCTAATGTGTGCAAGGCATGTTGGTGGAGAACCCTCACCTCTCAGATTCACTCCTCTCCAGTAGACCAGCACCACCACATCTGTTACCTTCAGTGCTTGATTTTCAGTTTACGCTTTTTGTTATGAGCAGAGCAGTTCTTTTGTGTTGTCTTAGTTAATGCTAATTTAGCTGACATACACTTTTGATTTCTGGAAACTGAAAATAAACCTTTAGGCTGTTAATAGATATTTTTACAAACAGGCATGATTTTTAGCTGAGGGGGATTGCACTGTAGCTTTAGAAGAGAATATTAGAGGAACACGATTTCACAAATGTATCGCACAACAATACACTAATTCTTTGTATGTCTCCAGAGGCCTCAGCCCAAAGGTAGCTGAAATTCTATACCATAATTGCATTCTTTCAAAATTGTAGCTATAAGAGACCGTAGTTGTTTCCAGAGAAATGTTAAAAATGGGATGTGCATTTTTCTGTACATACATTGCATATGTTAGCATTCAGTCATAGATTACTTCATTAACCTTTGCTCTTCAGAAGCCTTGAAAAGGAAAAGTATTTGAAGGAAAAATAGATTGTGGGGAGCAAGCTGAAGGGATTTCATGAAAGGTCAAAATCTAAGTTAGATCCCCCTGCCTCCTGCTCAGCCAAACAGCTCCTGCTTCATGTCTCCACAAAGAAACAAATAGGTCTTGCAGGTGCTGCAGATGCAGAGGTTGTTTCAGTGTTTATTCCTCATGTTTGTTTTCATGTATTTTATAGTGCCCTTGCACGATTTGCTTATTCAGATTTTTTCTTGTTCTTGAATGAAAGCTCTAGTAACAACTAAAAAAAAAAAAACAAAACAAAACCCACAAACCCCCCCAAAAAACCACAAACCCAGATGAAATGTACTGTATTTTTTTAATCCATTGTTTTGTTTTAAAGACAATGGAACAAGGGGTACCTGAGTGACTTGAGCATGAGATGCCTTTAGCATTGATAGCTCATCAATACACCTAGTTTTGATTTAGCTGTAGCTGGGTTTTTTTGTATTTTATTTATTTTTATTACATATTTTTGGTGTCCTCCTAGTGACAATAACATACAGAATGCAGCTAAATTCACTCTATATTATGGATTCAATTTAAAAAGTGACTTCTCATGGCCAAGTTATAAGCCTTTGAAATATGGGATCATAATAAAAATGCTGACAGTATCTTAACAGTGTCTGCAGTAGTGGGTGTTTCTCTAATGTAAATAAATGGTGTTATTTGGCTCTTTTTTCCCCCCTCTCCCTGCTTTCTTCCAAAGATGGTTTTATTCATTAGCTATGAAACCATCATCTTTTTTGCTTAACCTGTGACAAGTTTTTTTTTTTTTCCCCCTTTGACTCTGGAGTGGAACAGGAGAGACAGGGAAAATTTATGTTGTACCTGTTCCATCCTTTTTGTAGCTTATCCAGAAGACTTCACTGCTGTCTGATGCTATTATGTGCTTATGTTCAGTAAGTGTGTAAATAAACACTTTCAATCTAAGCCTTGAAGTAGACAATCTTTAAAGAAAGTGTCATGACAGTGTAATTAAAAGGACGGTCATTTTAAGATGCTCTATATCTAGTATGTTGTATTGTCAGAAATTAAGCCTTTTTCCATAAAACACTAGCACTAAAACCCCTATAACTTATTTGAGTGATACCCAGGGAAACACCTGTTACATTAATTTAAAACTCTCTCTATAAAGCCCATATTCTGGGCAGCAATTGCATGGAAAGATGAAGGTAGAAGGGGCATGTCCTCTTCCATTTGGGTGATTATGCTGGGGCTGCCCATAAGCTTTTCCTAGAAAAGAGCTGGTACAAAGAAGTAAGAGGACAAAGTGAGGCAGGAACAGTGATCTGCAGACAGTCAAGGGTGGTGCCTGGGCTTCTTCCTTTGTGCTTTCTCCTGACTCTGTAAGTACCCGACAGAGTGGAAGCCTCCCTTACTAACTGCAGGATGTTGCTTAGCTTCCTGTAAATACTGTTTTAATTGAAGTGTGTCTGGGTATTCATGTGTGTTAAGTAGTATTTTCTCTTAGAAAGCCTACCACATGCTATTATTAACTGGCAGTAGTTGTGGATTCCTCTTCTTCAGCTATTTCCTTTAGCTAAAAATGCAAACTTGTGCTGCCCTGAAGGGGTATTTAGCAAGAGTTTTAATGAAAGAATAGAAACGTTGCACTCTAGTGATTTCCCCCATGCAGGGAAACGTCACAGCCCATTGGTCTTTCTCAGGAACATTACATGAAATTACACGTATTTTCATTACTCTGCTCAAGTACAATATTGTTAAGTAAATATTTGCAGAAAAATGTGGCCATCCTAAGGTGTGAGCTGTCCCGCAAGGTAAATAATTAAAGTATGTGCTTTCTCTAGTAGCAGAAACTAGTGCTTGATATAGGTTTGATCATTTCACATGTCTCTTTGGTAATCCATAACTGTCTTCTGCAATTATTTTCATCGTCCAGCCAAGCAAAGATAAAAGTAGAACATGCCTCTTTCGCCTACTCCCAGGGAAACTCCATTATCCTTCAAGGGTCACGTGGCTGTGAAAAAGCCAATCTGAGTGGGAAGGGGCAGCCCACAAGGACGAGCTCAGTATGAGCAGAAAATGAAGTTGTTACCACACAGTAAACTGCAGCCCTCAGTTCTTATGAATATTTGAATGAGTAACTAAAAACAGCTCAGTGGACTCTAAGCAACTGTGACAGCTGAAA
>VYZW01029979.1:26125-41853 GCA_013401315.1 Balaeniceps rex | reverse complement strand
ACTGCTCCAAGCTCTACACTATCAACCTCTGATTTCCACTGATATGCTTGAAATAAAACAAAATAAATTCTCTATCCCCTACTTCCCACTGTGTAAAATTCAGGGTAAAGCTTGAGGGCTAGGTTTTGGACATGTGACATTCCTTTTTGTGCTTGTATTGCCCTGCTATCAGTTCTCCCTGGTCTAGGGCACTTTACAGTCTCTCTTGTTCACTTGCAGTTTTACCCTGGCAAGCAGTCCTTTCAAGAGTAAGATGTTTCTATCCTTGAGTCTAGACATCTCATTTTTGGATCCTACTGCCCTTTGTTCTCATCTATTGATAGCTTTCCTCTATTGGTTTTCCTGCTCTTACACTCATGGTTTCCCAGAACACATACGTATGTAAGTACAAAAGTTTTAAAGCATTAAAAGATAGGGGGAAAACAGTCTGTGGTTAAGGCATTTGTCCCTGACCCCACACACTTGGATTCACTTCTCAGCTGTACAAGTCATGTAATCTGTGCATTTCGGGGCTGCAGTGGAAAATGGTGATGATAACTCTTCTTACTCAACCAAGTATTTCAGTGATAAACCCTAATTTGTGAAGTGTGCTCAAATAATATTGTGTTGCACATCTGAAGATTGTTTTGGGTAAGATGTCTGAGCTGCTTAACCATCCCCTGATACCAACAAGGGCACATTCTCGGTGCTCCCTCACTTCTGCTTGTACAGTCTTACTCCATCACTTGTCCTGGCTCTGGCATTTGTCTGGACCACTGGCAATCAGATCAACTCACCTGACAAAAATTCAATAGACTTGTGGTGATACTTTAATAAAGGAACCAAGCATCACCAGAGCTATCGCATGAGAAGGTAGCTCTGGTGGGAGGAGAATGTTAATTATATTGGCCTTAATATGTAGCATGTTGTTAACCTATGTCAGTCTTAATGTGTAGCTTCTTCCTTAAAAAGTTTTATAAACCTAGTGATAATAGGTAAATGAATGGAGACAAGTGTCTTTGTGAGCTGCTTCTCCAGTGTTCTTATACTATCGTTTCATCTTTCCCAACACTTTCCTTTTTTTATGCCATGTTGCCTTAATCTTGGGTCTGCCTTTAGCCTTCCTAAGATGTACTAGTCTGCTAGCATTTTGCAGCTTCTCTTGCTCGGGGGTAATCATCTCTGGAACCAGACTTTGCCTTCTTACAATTGTAAAAAGCAATATGCACAGCTTCACCCAATATAAACTTTACCTGTTTGCTGCTGACTTTCATTTTGCTGCAGGAAGTATTGGCTGTATAGTGCTTAGCTGTCTACCAGGGTTAACCCACAACACTGTGTAAAATCCTTTGATCCACACTGAGTCTTAAACACATCCTCCTCTGTATCAAGGCAGCACAGCTTAGATCCCAAGAAGAAACCAGACAGTGATAACTGTGGAGCTGTTTTGAGAAGGAGCCCTTAGCATGTGCTTAGTAGTGCTGCATTCAGTTGACAAGGAGGCACATTGGCGGTAAAGTAGAAGGAAAGTAGCTCCTGTCTTAAAGCATCTCCATTGAGTTTGGATGCAAAGCCATCCCCTAAATATATCTGGTGGCTATGGGGCCCAGCGAGGCAGATCATCCGTCTTGCAAAACCAAGAAGTTAAGGGGGAGCAATCCATTCATTTCCTTTTTTTTCCTCCTCAGTCATGCACGTTGTGGCTTCTTTGCTTTTCCAGACTTCCCTGACTTTACAGGCTGTGAAGTCTGCTCTTGCCCCACAGAGGCTCATCAGTCCCCTAGAGAGGTGTCTCCGAAAGTGGAAGAAAAGGAGAAGCAGGATCACTGGCCTTCCTTTGATCACTTCACTGCATCCTGGAACAATGTAGGTTTGTAGGGACCCTTGGATGGCATCTGTGTGAAGCAGGGCTAATGTTAGAGGAGGTTGTTGAGGACTGTGTCCAGGTGAGTTTTGAGTATCTCCAAGGATGGCGATTGTATGGCTTCTCTGAGAAAGACCTGCTTATATAGTCTGAATTACCACTTGCTTTGGAGAGAAAGTGTATCAGGATTTTCTTGAATTTATTAGGGTCAAATGGAAGATTCATCATCCAGGTGAATTTTGCCACCTCCAAACTCATTAGTTAGCTTGTGAGTTTTTGATGCCTACTTTCTATGAGCTTATTTTCTGTTCTCATTATTTTTCTGTTCAGTAGGTGAGAAATGTATTGGCTGCTTTGGTTTTATGTATTTTCTTTCTACAAGATCTGTGTTCTCAAGGATGGAGACAATCATTTTAACATGAACATTGTAGGGATGTATATCTCTTTCCATAGGAGCCCCTGTAACAACCTCACAGTGTACAAAAAGACCACTGACATAGTTTCAGCTTGCAGCATTTATGGGGGGAAAAAATCAAGACAAATATTTTTATCCTCTTTCAGTGCCTTCTGAGAAATGTAAACAATTACAAAAAAACACAGCAACAGATTTGTTTTGTTTTGTTTGGAATGTGATGAAATATTTTCCTGCTCCAGGCTTCAATAGAAATTGGGAAGTTTCATAAAGCTGTTTAATTATTGATATTTCATTAAATGTATAGCACACTGGACATTGGGGGTTTTTTGTAAATCTCTCAACAGCAAACAATATTACATAGCTTAATAAAAGACTGAAATTAGTCATGACAAACTGCATTTTAAACAGTGTTTTAAATCAGTACAATTAGCAATTGCTTTTTAACTAACTGAATAAAAATTCGGTTTATAAGCAACAATTTTACTAATAACTTAGTAGTGATAAGAATAAATCCTTTCTAATATGAAAATTATCAACTTTTAAAACACCCTTTGTACACACAAATCTTTAGAATTTTGTGCATAATGTGTTTAGATTGATAAATTACAATTTTTTTTTTGTGCAAACATTTTTTTGCAGCAGTTTTGAGTCTATATGTAGGGAATCTCTCATCCAAGTGATCAGCAAAGGAACCCAGGTGCTGAAGAACTACTTTAAAAATTCACTTGCACTTGTTGTCCTTCATTCTTATTCCATTTGGCTGATCTTGGAAAATGTGGAAGAAAGAAATTATGTCTGACAACTGGGAAATAATAACTTGAGACAGTTAACACTTCTGCTTTTTTTTTTTTTGTGGTGGTGGTGGTTTTTCTGATTGTTTGGGGTTTGGTTTGGTTTTGGGGGTTTGGGTATTTCTTCTAGATTTCCTGGAGTCAGAAAAGAACATCCTGACAGTGCAGTCTGGTTACATCCTTGCTTCTTTGGCAGCATTCTCAGCATGTGGCTTTCCTCATGAATTTACAAATGATGCTTTCTTATTCTGAGAACACCCTGCCTGCAATTCAGTGCCACCTGTTCATATAGAGTGACACACTAAGAAACTAAAAAATGTTTAGTGAAGTATTAGTGAAAAATTTGTGAAAGTGCCTTGGCTTCAAAGTCATTGACAGAGATGAGTAGTAGAATAATAAAGAAAAAAATCATTTAAACACCAACAAAAATGTGTCTGGAGATACAGTTAAAGTTTGGGCCACAAATGCTATGGAAAATTAATTCTGTTTTCTTCTATATGCTTGTTGGTTATGCAGACTAGGAGGAAGTGGTCAGAAAGTGATTTCATGTGCTTGTCATGGCCAAGTCATGACAAGCCAGAACTAACATTTTGCACCTCAGAATAGATGTTTCTGGTAAACTCATACTAAATTACAGCACCATGTAAAGAATTAAAAGACAGAAATGTAGTATATTTCCAAAAAAATACAATTCCAAAAAGTGTTACATTGCCTTCATGCTTTTTTGGGGGATTTGATACTTTTGCTCTACTTAGGTAGATCAGACAGATATTCTAAGGGAAAATAAAAAACAAGCATAAGTGAGATCCATCTATGTCAAATATATTTTCTGTGCTTAGAAATATGTTCTCCTTTTGTGTTTCATTTTAAAAAGATGTGAAGGAGAATGTCTAGAAATTAAATACTCAACAGGAAGAATAGTAAAAAGTGGAAAAAAGAAATTAAAGTTAGCAAAAAAATCATCTCTTTCTGAGAATGTTATTAGAAATACTAATAAAAAAATTGAGAAAACAATTACAGATCTTGGGGAAAAGGAAAAGAAAAGCATATTGTTTGGAAATCTTACCAACCAATTCCAACTTTCAGTATCTATTTGCATCCTTCATTATGGTCATCTTTTTGATGAATATTCACCAATCGTTCTGATAGACAAACTTAAGTCCCATAATTGATTCTCCCTAAATCAAATGGATGTTCTTTGGATAGAACTATTTAAAGCCAACCAGCTTATATTCAGCTTCAGATTACAGTAGAAGGACAAGAGAAATGCATGTTTCTGCGGTACGGCCTATTTTGCCATGTTTTTCAGTCCTTACAGTGTGAATTAGTAGTTGCGTTTGTCAGATACACTGTTTGCCCAGCCAGTGGAAACTGGCAGCACTGTAGAATCCTCCGTATTTATGGATAGACGTATGAGTGCCTGTCTGCCCTGCCGAGCATAAGTGCAGACAGAAGGCATTACTGAAAAGCATTTCAGTTGTAATGTTACAACAGAAGATTTACTTCTGAAATATATAGTAGAGAAGAAAATTTCTCTATTGAAGTAAATACATTACAAAGCAGCATTTCGCAGAATGCAAGAGGCACTGCTAACAATGTGTTTTAGGAAAGTTTTGTATAAACAGTATTTAAATAGTTCTTCCTTTACTTTTAAAAAAAGCAGCACCCAAACGTGGCATGCAATTTCTTTACTAACAGTTGCCTCCTTTGTTTCCTATTTAGGAAGAGCCCTTTGTCATGGTGTCTGAAAATGTTCTGGGAAAACCGAAGAAGTATCAGGGCTTCTCAATAGATGTGTTGGAAGCCTTGGCCACTTACCTCGGCTTTAAATATGAAATTTATGTTGCACCGGATCACAAGTATGGGAGTCCTCAGGATGATGGGTCATGGAACGGACTGATAGGAGAACTGGTATTTAAGGTAAGGTTATTAATAACTTACTAAATAAGGTCATGTGATAAAGCTAAATAATACGTGGTATGTTACGTTTGCATCAGCCAGTAACCTTTTTTAATGAGTCAGTGATAGCACTTTGTTCATTGCCTGTGCCGCCAGCATTTGATAGTATGCCCGGGTGCGTTGGGTGGTAAAGAAAAAGCTAGAAATAATGCTTGCTGGTAGCTATTTAAGAAGCAAGGCAATCTCTTTTTTCCAACCCAAGTACAACAGTATGAAATCTGAATATAGTCAAATAATGGGATGCACAGTATCCTAATTAATTTGGCAAGACCTGACACAAATGAGTTGAAGAGGCTGTTCGGAAGAGGAAAAATTGGTGTGCAGTAATTAGTGAAACATTACATAAATAATGTATAGCACTTAGAAAAATGTTGGTGTGATGAACACATGAAGTATATAATCAACAGAAAATGTTTTATTGATATATAATAACACATTATGTAGATGTATGAATCGAGAGTATTATGTTCTCTATTCTGTAATTAATAAACCATTTAGTCTACTTAATTTTACATTAAATGTTCAATATTGTATCATAAATAAATTAAACCAAATAAATGTGGCATATTTTTCTTTTTTTTCCCACTCTTCACATCTTGCCTGTTTGCAGTCTCTCCCATTGAGAGAGAAAGACAGGGCCATGCAGACTCTATTCTGCTGATGTCTCGTTTGTGCTGTGAACGTATATGTTTCATTTGCTCTTAGTTAACCTGTAGAGGCAGCTTTTACAGCTATAGAGACCTACACTTGTTGTTTTTCCTTAAATAACCGCAGTACATATTCATGTAAATAACTTACTGGTTGTGTATAGAAGTGCTTTTCCAAATCTGCAGGTGGAATTTAATTCATAATTACAGCAAAGAATTGAGGAACAATGCAGTTAGATACAGGTCCTAATCATTAAGTACTTCAGCTAAAAGTTAGCAAAATGCTGGAAAATAAGTCTTGCAGTAAAGGAAAAAAAAGAAAAAAAAATAGAAAAACGATCCCCATGGGAAAAAATCCCTAATGATAGGTTTAACCTATTCTGCCTTCCTGAGCAGTAGGAAGCCTGTTGGAATGGAAGACAACCACGCATGCCGTACCCATGGCACGGTTCATACACCTACACTGTAGTAACAAACTTCCTTTGCCATCTCCCTATGCCCTTACGAAGCTGGAAGGTCGAATGCTGTGATTGTAGATGGGAAGCTGGAGCCACTTAGAAAAGTATATTTTCCTCCATCTTCTAAACTTTAACAACTAAAAATCCATTGTCTAATTATGATATGTAACACCACAATGACATATTGATTTATTTTTATAATTTTTTCTTCTCTTTAAATCTGATGTTATACTATACCCTACTCTCTACAGTACTCAGCAAAGGACTCAGCAGGCCACTGCATAACACAAGCTGGAGGGGTCTTAGTCCTAGATGTCTCTGGAGATGGAAGTGGGCCTGGAACATCTTTTTATTTATTTGAAATGAATGATTCATAAGGCAGAACTCATAACAACTGAAATCAAATCGTTCACTAAAAAATATGTACGCCATTCTTGTCCCCTTAGTAGGCAGGGACTCTTATAACTAATAACGCCCTTAAGGTGGTAACCACCTAGATCTGTAAATAGATGTCATGAGTGGAACAGATTTACCAGTCTGTTACAATTTTGCTGTAAATGAGTCTTAATGGATATGAAATCTCTCTGTACAGTTAGAAAGTTTGAAGAGTTAATGGAACTGCATTTGCAATTCCTAAAAAACATGTTTTCCCAATACCTTGGCAGTGTATAATTTTTTATCTTCCTTACCCCTTATATAACTGACAGTAAAGGTTCACTGTGTCCTTCTCTCCCATTCTCTGTCTCTCTTAAGGCACAAGAGAACCTCTGGGCAAGCAGCCAGTGTATATCTACCCCTTACCAAGTGCAAGCTGTTCTTGAAAGGCTGCTTTCTTATTTACGGTGAACTGAGTTCAGCTCCCAGAACTCAAATATCTATCTGCTTGGCAACTTTGTAAGGGGAAGCAAAGGAGCAGAGAATAGTTTTAAATTAAAGGCCTAACCTGTTTAAAACAGAGCGTTTCGTTGTTTTCCCAACAAAGTCTTACATGATAGTCTGGCCAACATGTGGAGGAAATCCAGAAACGGAGTGCTCTTTGCCTGTTAGTGCGTGAGCCAGAAATGAGTTGGGAACAATGTATTTCTGCAAAAGACAAGTCCCACTCAAGGGTAGTGGAAAATAGCTGCCTTCTCTTTTTGAGTGCATCTCATTGAGAAGGCTGTCTGTGGCCACTACAGAAGATGTGCCATATGAAATGGCAGTTGCTGTAGCAAGCACATAATTTCTGTGTTCAAGATCAGCATATGATGTTTACATTAACCTGATTCAGCATGCAGCAGGCTCTGAGGCAGGTCCTGGTATCAGTGAGAGCAGTCCCAGGCTGCTCCCATTTGCAGCAGCTCTGCTTGGGCTGCAGTGCAGGGCAGGAGCCCTGCGGTGCCAAGTACATGCCCTAGGTCCACAGCTGGCCTCGCGGACACAAGATTATGCCAAGTTCACTCTGTTCCAGCTTTGAAAACAAGGTCCCTGTTGGCTGCTAAAATAGGAGCTGGAATCAGCAGATCAAAGCAACTGGTCTTTAATTTGAATATGGAAACTGATTCGAGCCTCCCCTCCTTTGATTGTCACAACCTATATTAGGTACGCCCTTGCTCCATACACCCTCCCCTGTCAAAATAAGCTGAATGTAACCATGCTATGGAAAGCTTTCTGTTTGCTGAGTGCCTGAACCAGAAGGTCTACGGAGGATAAATGCTCTTTGAGAGAGGCACGTGGTTGCTCTTGCCCCTCTCCTGTCAAATGTCCTGGGGCTTTCAGTGCATCCCGCAGAGCTTCAGCTCACAAACATGAATAGTTCAGAGAGCAGCAGCTTTCTGTGGAGAGGCTAAAACTATCTCGGGGGAACAGCGCTTTACCGCAAATCTTTCTCTTGCTGTTAGTTATCTGCGTCTTTTCACAGTGTTTCCTTTTGTTGCCCACAAGTCCACATTATCAGAGGGATGAGCCTGTGTGACAGGCAACAGAAGTGGGTAATGCTACTTCTGGGAGAGGACAGTAGGCTTTCCAGCATGGCTCTGGACTTCCCGGTGATTTTCACATCCATCAACCATTATTTCCCACATTTCACCATGCTACCTTGATTGCTGGATTTTTCTCCACTGAGGAGCCATCAGGAAGCAAATAGAATAGGGAAAATCTCCTGATTCCACTTAGGTCCATCAGAAAAGGAAAACTAAATATATGCCTAAACATTTCTAAGAGAAACCGAAAGCCAAGTAGGAGCCTCTTATAAGGCTCTTTATTTAATGCTTCTTCCTAAGGCGAATAGCGTAGGAAGGAAGAAAGCATACAGGGAGGACAAAGTCAGAAGGAAATATAATAGCTGAGTAACAGGAGAATTATTTGGATGTATGTGTGTTAACTTGAGCAAAACTGTCTCTGTGATTAATTTTTGCATGTCCATATTAATAACAGCGTAACATGTGGGACTGTGGTTTATTGCTTCCAGCATTCGTTGAAACTTGATTTAACTTTGAAAATGGATAAAATGAAAGGCCTCATGGGAGCAATTTAAAGTAGATTCATTTATTTTCCCTGTTCTTGATCATGAACCACAGGAATCATCATAAGATTGCTTTCTATGTGTATGAGATGTGCTTGCTGAAGCAATAGCATAGGCGCATTTCAGGGATTTCAAGGCTTTGCTGATGAGTGAGCTAGTTCTGTGACACCAGTAACAATGCTATCAGACCCATTTGGTCATTTATTTTGGATTTTCTCATTCTGGTAATGTTGCTCTACAATGACCTCAGGAGAACTGCTGTTAACAAATATAAATTCCTAAGCAGGTCACGTAAAGAAAAATAATGCCCTCTGCTGTTTTTTTCAGTCAGTCAGTTTCAGGAGTCACAGTTTCATTCACCAGAAAGGTGTTAAACCAGACATCTAAGATGCTGATAGTTGGTTGATTTTGGCACTGCGAAAACTTAGTGAGTGGAGAGTTTTACACATTTATAATTCAGATTGGCAGCTTTACATCTAAATATTGACATAATTGCATGCATTTGCCTTTCTATCTCAGAAGCACTAAGTGAAGCTTGACTTCTTCAAACTGATGTCTTCTCTGATCCAATTTGACATGTCAATGACAAGCATTTAATTTTTTTCATCTTCCAGTTTTGATACGGGTTGACAGAATCTATATGTAATTAAGAATGCTCACCATCAGTAGATCAACTATTAAGTTAAGCATAAGCTTGGTTTTGTGCTAAACATATCATTTTCTGGTAAATTGGTGTTTATGATTCAATTTATTAAGTTAAGAATATGAGTTGTCATATTGCAGTGTAACCTTTGTTTTTCTTAAACAGCTAAACACAGGAGTACTGAGAGGTCAGGGCTTTTCTCTCTCCTTTTTATTTTTTACTTTAGTACCACTATTTAATTGCAAGACGTAATTATGTCACAATTGCTGCTGCAGTATGACAAAGGAAATGCAACATTTCCACTAGGACAATGTTGTTTCTCTGTCATAGCTGGCTGATAACCAGAGTGGAACCATAATGCTGGCGAATTAGGAGAGACTGCTCCCCAGAGATCTAAAATAGAAGCAGTATTTCCACAAATACCACGTACTGTGTTCTTCATGCAATGCCCTTCAATGTATTTCATGAAGAAATATGTCTCTCTCTAAAAAAAGGGGGAAAACGCAGAAAAAATTCTATTAGACATTCAGTCCTACAGTAATCTATTATTTGGTAAAAGGATCTTTACCTATCTATATTGCTTTTCAGTGGAGAATCTTTAAACATCTTACAAATACAACTTGAATTAGTACTTCACAATAATCTAGTGTGGTAGGGAAGTACTTTAGTAACATGCTGATAATTAATAACACAGCTAAAGTTAAACAGCAGGGGCTAAGTCCAGGACTTTTTATTTCCACATGTTGTCCTTTAATCCTGAATTCCTATTTCACTTTTTGATATACATTCAGGGAAAAAACCCAAAACAACCCTTATTCATTAAATATAACCATATTTTCCTGATTGACAGCTATTGGTATGGAGCATTGGACTTTTACATTTGTAAATGTAAAAATACATTTATATTCACAGTTGTGGAAAACAGTTCAAATGATGACTGCTTTGCAACTTGCTCACTGGAGCTAGGACTTAACCTTTAGCAGATACTGTGAATCACTCGAGTCACTTGTTGACCAGAAGTTTTATAATCAGAGGATAGAGACTCAGATGATCTGAGTGTTTCCATGGACAATTCTTTCCACGGACAAATTTTTACTTGGGTTAGTGACTGAGTTTGCTGCTGCCCGTGGGCAAAGGGCATTTAAATCATCACTCACAAAAACATTGTTGGGAAGGGACATGAAGTGAATTCATGAAGCCATGCTTTCAGCTGTGCACATCGACACAGCTTCACTTAAGACACTAAAGAATCTAACCCACAAATTAAAGCTGAAGCTCTAATTCATGCCTTTTAATCAAATCAATATTTTCAAACACTTTTGTCCAAATCATCAGCTTCCAGCTATCTTCCGCCACTTTCTCAAGCCAGCGAACAATTAATATAAAGTAACATCATTTAAACTGAAGTCTTAAGTGCACTGTGATTAAAAGTATGTTTGTACCATGGGCTGCAGAGTGTTTTGCAGATGGTATTAAAAGAGCCCAGATGTTTTGCAAATTTGATTCTAATCAGTTTCAGCTGCCATACCTTCCCACTTCATATTTCACATCACATTTCTAACGAGCTGGTAATCTCTGCTTTCTTTGGGCAAGAAGAAAGAAATTCAAGAGAGTTAATAAAATTTGACACAGTACTGAGGCTTTCAAGCCGTTGTGCTCTCCTAACCCCCTTCCAAAGGACCACACGCTGCTTTAGGCAGAACAGAAAGGGATTAAATCAAACTAGTTGCAGCTTAAAGTATTTTAAGTACTCTTTTTCATATTAAAATACCTAGAACTTATAGTCTTTTTGTTCAGTATTTGGGCTTTTTAAAATGGTGTTAATGTGTCTGCTTTAAATTGTTTTCACTGCAGTTCTAACTGTACGTGTGAAAAGTAAAATAACACCTGCTGTAGTTGTGTCTGGTGTCTCTGGAGACCTCATACCCAGACATGCTGTGAAATACAGTGATTAGATCAAGGAACGTTATTCATCCTCTTCTCATCTGAAATGGGTTCATTAAATTAAAAAAACGTAAATGGCACAAAGCAAGTCCAAGGTAGCTGCAGGACAGGTTGGCATAGAGAGGAATCGCTTAGCAGGAGGATATAGAGGAATAAATAGTAAAGGAACTGCGTGGAATATCTGCTCCTCTGCACTTCAGACTCTGCAGCCAAAATTGATGTTTTTCAAAATTTCAAGCACCCCCAAAATCCCAGGATAGATGAGATGCCTTTTATTATGCAGTGGCCCTTTGTCATGATCACCATGTCATCAAAATGTTGGATATCATGTGGCTCTGTTAGGCAACTAATTTCCTCTGACTGGAAATGCTATACACGAGGTCTGCCTTTTGCCACAATGACAATGATGGCTTCAGCAAGCCAGGCTGAGAAAAATGACCAGAAGTAGATTTCCTCCAGCTATTATCTGTGTTTGAAGTATTTTGATTCCTTGGAAAATAGCAACGTGGAGAGCTAATCTGCCCAAGTCCACCAAGTAAGGTTTGCTTACAGAAACTAAGACACGTGGTACAGCTATTCTGTTCAAGCCTTAGTCACATTTCTGTGTTCACATATATGATGCTTAAGACATTGGCCTTGGCGTCTGCTTCTCCCTAAGTTTAGCTGCTATAACTCACAGAGGAATGTAGATCTTTTCTGTAGCTCCTACTTATGCATGTTTTTCTCTCTCCTTCTTTCCTCAGAGAGCTGATATAGGGATCTCTGCCCTAACCATCACCCCCGACAGGGAAAACGTGGTGGACTTCACAACACGTTACATGGACTACTCAGTGGGCGTGCTGCTTCGAAAGGCAGAGAAGACAGTGGACATGTTTGCCTGCTTGGCACCATTTGACCTCTCCCTGTGGGCATGCATAGCTGGCACTGTACTGTTAGTAGGGCTACTGGTCTACCTCTTGAACTGGCTCAACCCCCCACGCCTTCAGATGGGATCCATGACATCCACAACCCTCTACAACTCCATGTGGTTTGTGTATGGATCCTTTGTGCAACAAGGTAAGAGACAGAGGGAGACTCTGCCTCTGAGAGAAAACCTATATATCCTCCCTGTTGCTATAGAGGCCTTCCTCTTCCCTCCCACAGCCCACAAGGGACTGGGAGCACTGGAAAGTGTTGTGCTATAAGGTTTGTAAGACATTTGGTTGCCCAGTGTGGGAACTGTGAGACGTTCAGAGTACTGCGTGCTAGCTCATTTTGATTTGTAGTTGTCTAATTAGAGAAAGATGATTTTTCTCTGGGAAAAAAAAGTATTTCTCGTAATCCGCTGGAGAATTATTCATAGTTAATGTGAGTGCTATGTTCTTACACAGTCAGACAGAAAATGTTGGGATTTGGCTTTTGAACTAAGTTTAGACTAGTCACCAGTGCTAAATGGTCTTATTGTATCTGATATTCTTTCCTCCCTCTTCTGATTTATCTCAATTTTCCTGTATAATGTTTATACTCAACCTTTTCTGGCCTTCCTGGATGCTTTCTCAATCACCTCTAGCATCTGGTGTAGCCCATGCTATTCCCTAATTCTGTTTATATTCCCAAATCCTTCACAGTCTACCTCTTCCAGCAGAGCTTTAACCATGCATCCTAAAGACTTCAGCGACTACAGATCTTGGCTTGGTATATACTACTTAAAATTCTGATCTACAAATTCGGGTTGTAATGCAAAGTGGAATAAGAAAACACAGCTTCATATGAGAACAAACAAGATTTAGATAATATAACACTTGACAACAAAACAGAGCGATTACTTTCTGGTATATCCACGTAATTGTTCATCGGTCACTACTGGCACTGCAGGTACACCTATTTGTAATTGCACAGAGGATCTGCTCTACAAAGAGCCATGGCCACTGCAGCCTCAAAACTCCCAGATAGTTTTTTGGATTTTAACATTAATTTGGATGGAACGCTGTACATAAAAGCATCATATTGATGTAACACTGGCAACGTGTAATTTAGAAATTACATTATTCCCTGTTAGAAACAATCAGATGACATCCACAAAAGCTAAAGGTATGCAAGAAAATCAAGTGTGAATCTCCTAGAAGGGAAAAAATTTAAATTAACACCACCATCCAAAAAAAGAAGAAAAGCCACGTTGAGAATTTCCACAAGAGGTATGATTTTAAACACATTGACTTTTAAAATTATCATTTGCATTGAGCAGTGATGGCCAGCTGAGGAAAGCTGAAGAGATTGTTTCATGTTTGTTGTGGATTTTTTTTAAAGAAAACCAGACTTCAGAGCCAGCCGAGAGCTACGAAAGTTTTTTGAATGTATGTGGGTGGGTTTATAAAGTTTTCTTTCTGTCCAAAATATTCCAAGTGTAACTGTTTAGGGAATCCAACTGTGAGAGAGCAGTTGGTCCGTTACAGAACTAGACTCATTAGATCTGTCTGCTTGTTAGGTTAAAACTTGTGAATTAGTTTCTTTACTTTATGAATGCGAGTAATTTTACATAGGTTTATTGCTTGGTATTAGCCTTAGCATTCCTGCTGTACTCCCAACATCATTAGTCCCCAAAAGCTTTACAGGAGACTGCCCAGCAAAGGTTTAAAGGAGGCAAAGCTAGTTTAATCACACACTTCAATCTCATGAATTATTATCTGAATTGTTTGCCTTGTGTCTATCCAAGTAAGCCTGTGTTGCCCAGTGTCCCGAAGTCTCCTAAGTCATAGGTCCAGAGTAGTAGCCCATAAGGCAGCCCTTAAATAGATGCCCAGTTAGCTTACAAAGAAAAGGTTTTTCTGACCAGTCAGTAAAAATGAGTGTTTGAGGAGGGCTTAGAGGAAAGCCTTGAATTAAGCATGAAGATGAGGAAGAAATTAGATGAAAAGAAGCGGGACCAGATGACAAAAAAGCAGAATTTACTGAAAAAAGCAAAGAAAAGGAATTTTCTCAAGGAGATCTGCATCCATTCCCCATGGTAAGAGGGTCATGAGGTGCAACTCAGTATTAGTAAAACCTGCTCGTGGGACATGGGAGCTGGGAGCACCAAAACTGTTGTGGGACTTCAGAAAAAGAAAGTCACAGAACTTTGAAGGTGAGAGGCATTTATTTACAGAGAGAGAGATCTTGCCACCCTACCAAGTGGATTTTCAGCACAACTCTTTAGAATCCAAGAGAATAATATAAAATGTTCACTTGGTTCCTACTGAGTGAGGAGAAGCTATAGATATATCTCTCCTTCAAACAACAAGAGGACAGTCCTTAATTTGCTAGAAGGAAAAATGACACAAATTTAATAGGGTTGATACAAAAATATATGAAACTTACAGACCAATTTAAACATAAAGAGTCAGAAGACCTCAGAAATCCAGTGCAAAAGAGTAAGAGATCCATTTATAATGTGAGCCTGTATTTCACATTCAATCTGAACATAACAAAAACTATATTAGCTGAAGCGTTATTGTTTACTAACCCTTGTGAATACAGACAAATGAAAGTAATTTCCATTGACAGGCTAACTGGCTATTGTGGTAATTTTGCTTCTGTTTTCACTCATCAGCTCTTTATTCAGCAGAAAAACTCTGCAGGTTTTATTTGTTTGGAATAACAAATCTGTTGCTATTAATTGTGATTGGCATATCTTAAGTATGGCACCATGGGACATTTCAAATACTGTCACGTTTACTTAAGAAGTCTTTCAGCTGCTCATTTAAAACATGACAAGGTACTCATTTCTGTTATCAAAACATACAACCAAAGATGCTTTTATATCCTGCACTGAGAGAAACGAAGCCGCATGAACCAAGGATTGCTAGTGCTTTGATAGTGCTGGATTCTTTATCTGGGGCTAGCGAGCACGTTCTGGCGTCGTCTTCTCTTTCTTTGCTCTAGCTACAGGAAAGATTTGCAAGCACACAGGCTGGCTCCAGACCTGTCATGTCTCTGAAGACAAAGAGGCCTTTTGTGCAAAACTACAGGTCACTCTTTAAGGAAACTCATAACCGATTTTGATTGAAACAGAAAGGACTTCTTTTGCTTGTTTCTTCTGAAATAGTTAAAAACTCAGCAGATTTTAGCAGGTAGCTTCAGTCTGCTGTGTCACTTCATATTTTCTTTCAGCCTTGACTCTGATGTTTGATCAAATTCTATTAACAAGTTTTAACCTTTTGCAATTTTTGAAACAACAGAGAAAAGTACTGTGTCATTGTCTGAAGACTAGAGTCAGAACAGACCAGTCCAGTAGTTTCTAAGGTCTATGATTACTGNGAACAGACCAGTCCAGTAGTTTCTAAGGTCTATGATTACTGTCATGCTTGTTAGAAAAAATTAAGTATTTTTAATTGTTTTCTTAAAGGTAGACTGAAACTTAATGTCACTGCTTCTTATATTATGTAAACTTAGGTCTTGAACTTGGCTTTCAATTTCTTTTTTCGTCATGTTGGAGTGACTGGTCTAGGTACCATTTTGAGACTCTTGTAATATAGAGGTATATTTTCTCTCAGTTGCCCTTTTAATTTTA
>VYZW01029979.1:5255-25722 GCA_013401315.1 Balaeniceps rex | reverse complement strand
GCATGAGATTCTGTAACACACATCTGTTATCTCTGAGTTGTTTATTTATGCCTAAAGATGAAGCAAATTCATAGATTCAGCCTGTGGAGGATTTCAGTTATGTTGAAATTTAGTCTCATGGCTTCTGAATTTGTTCTTTTCCACTTGCTCATCTCAGAAAACTAAGTGGCAAAAGCTCTGTATTTTGCTTCTTTTCAAAATTAGGTTTTGCCAGTCACACAGAAAATGTTGTTAAAGTTTCCTTTTCAGTGGGTTTCCCTTCTCTCTCCCTCCATATTTCCCCTTTGCTTCTCAATCCACTCCCCACAGGTTTCGTTCTGCGCCTACCTTACACTGCAGCTGGTGGTCACCATTGCTGTAACTTTCTTCTTGGATATCACTCATGACCCCACTGGTCCTGCTGCTCCTGCTCTTCCCCATTGACTTGGCTTCTCCCCAGGCCTCTATTATTATATATTCAACAAAGTTAAAAAAAGAGAAGTGCAAAGTCCTGCCCCTGGGGAGGAACAACCCCATCCACCAGTGCATTCTGGGGTCACCCAGCTGAGTGAGCACTGGCACAGGTTGCCTAGGGAGTTTGTGGAGTCTCTATCCTTGGAGATATTCAAATGCCATCTGGACACAGTCTGAGGCAACTGGCTCTAGGTGGCCCTGCTTGGGTGGGGGGTGTTTAGACAAGATGACCTTCAGAGGTCCCTTCCTACCTCAACCAGTTTGAGTGATACATTATAATGCTATATTATATAGTCTTTGCTCAACTTTTGTGCTATTCTATACAACTGCATTTTTCTGTCTCTTCAGCCCTGGTATTGTTGCTATTCCCTCAAATTCAGCCCTCACAGAACAGGCCAATGTTGGAAACGTGCCATATGAACAGGGACCAAAGAACTGTCTCAGAGAGGAAATTGGGTTTACTAAAAACTTTCCTAAAAACTTCAAGATTAGCTGAATCAACTCACTGCAATGGCACAATGTCCATTTATACTTGTTGAGAACCTAGTTTAATCTCCTGAAGGTTTTCTATTAGCTTCCTACTACTTTACGGGCTCTTGTTATGAAATACTCTAGAGAGAACTCTGCTCTCACCATTACTGGAGAAAACCAATGATTTAAGAAATAGAAGTTCAGGATTTAGAGTTATTCCCAACGCTTTTTGTATAATAGATCATTTTTCTGAGACAGGTGAAATGCTGCATAATTTTTGCCAAGAACTTGCAGAGGAATGTTCTAGAGGGTTTTATTTTGAGAGCAGCCTCTCAAATTTTGCTTCAGAATACAGTGATAAGCTTACTTAGTTTAACAGAATTCAACTGAATGTAGACAAAATAATGAAGTTATACAGAAAATTACTAGTTTTGTGTTTAATATAAAAGACAAAATAGAAAGACTCTGTCTCTCTCTTATCCCACTCTGTTAATTTTACTTTGAATTTTTCTGTAAGAGGAGGTATTTCTGAACTGAGCTGGCAGGATTTTAGATTATGCAGGTAAAGATGTAAGGCTCTCTTTCACTTGGAAATGTCCGTAAGAAAGAGAACCAGGCAGATGATCTTTTTTTTTTTTGCTATAACAGGAAATATCTTTAAAATGACTGAATCATTCACGATTTAGTCATTTCTCAGTAATTGCAACAAAACAAACATTCATTATAGTTTTATAAATAGGGTTTGAACATAGGATAACGGGTGCCTAAAGTATTACCCATAAAAGTGCTATTTTCTTCAGAGATCTTAATACTCTTGCTTAACCTAGCAAAGTTATGAAAGGAATGATGTGAAAGCATCACTGGTAGGCCATTTTTTTATCCCCTTATGTTTTGGTTAGTTTAAAATGCTGGTCACAATTGGAGGTGTTGATCGGTCATCAGTGGTGTCAGTAATGGCCAATTATGTTCATAATGCCCAGTAAATGAACAAATCTTACTGTTTGCCTTGTTTAAATTACATTTCATAAGAGCAATAAAATAGGCTCCAAGCCTTGGCACTTCTAAGTCATTATAATACTTCTCGGATGGTTAAAGCTGCTCAGACTTCTCAGTCTTGTTCCTTGTATTACCACCCAAGGCGTGATATAATCCTCCTGAAATGCGGTGCCTGGAGTGTGCCGTTACTTAATAAATTACTCCATCTTGCTTATCTCACTCTCAGCATATCCCTATCAGCAGGAAACCATTATGCTGTAACAACGTATTTTCTTAGTGACATTTTCTCTTAATTAACTGTACACCAATCTCTATGTATTTAATATTCAGGGGAAAATTCTAACAGCATTTTGAAAAAACTGTGTTAGAAATCAATTCTATCTTCACATGTGATATTTAGTGGTGAAACCTAATCATTTTTTAAGTTTGGCAAGTCAAAAAAGATCCAGTATAAAGGCTTTAGGACTAAGACCTCATTCCTAATTTGGACTCTGCATCTGATCTGCTGGCTGACCATAGAAACTTCATTTAATATCTTGTATATCAGTTCTCAGTTGTAAAATGGAAATATTACCTGTCTTCTTTCATAAAAACATGTTTTATGTCTTCTGATAGAAAGCAAAACTTAAATGCCAGTCTCATTAATTAACAATTTTAATTGCTCTTCAAACTAATGCCAGGTCTTGACATATTCCTGTAACAAGGGGAACTGAGTTGCTGAGCCTAAAATGCACAGCACTAAGCTGGGAAAATGAAAGTCAGATACCAAACTTGTTAGGAAACAAACTAGGCTCCACTTTTTTCTAGCACATACCCCAGCAGGTATATTTGTGACATTATAGTTCCACCTTAAAACATGAAACCCCCAAATGCTCAATTTTATTATGTTAAATCTAGGGTTACCTATTGGTATGTACATGTACCTTCATAAAGTCATCTCTCTGAAAGAGGTACTGCAGCCCTATGATACCTGTGCTCCTTTTCTGCACGTCTCAATGGTTTGGCCAGCCCTCTTGACAGCATCAAAAAATAACTAAATTTTGGCAATTGTCTCCTATGTCTCAAATGTGTTTGGAAACTACAAGTGATCACTGGAACTGACAACATATACTGAGAATTATTGTCATGTATACGGTACACATTTGCAAACATTGGCTGTAGTTTTGTGTGCATAACACTTTCAGAGGTTTATTTGGTTGTCTCTTTTTGAAAATGTAATTCCAAGGAATAACCATGCTCCAAGTAGAATGTTCAGTAGTGTGGGCATTTGTTTGCAGCAGTGTGATATCACTAGCACTAAACTGCAAGGGGATATGCTTGGATTTTTCCCTAAACTGAAGTTAAGACTCAGGCAATCCTCAGAGTCATCTAAAATAATGGATTTCTATATCTTATGTGCACCTGCTTGCTTGAGTAATAGCACTGGGTACATGAGGCAGTATATTTAGAGATGCTGTGTCTGACACACCTTCTGTGAGGAGGTGGAGAATGAATGGCAGTGTGAAAGCCCAAAAAACACCTTCATTCCCCTTGGACTAGCTCCAAGCCCAATTAATTGACTGAGAAGGTAATGTCTGTCTGGCTATAGTATAAATGCTGATCAAGACCAAATGAGGCAAAAGGGAAAGTAGAATTTGATGTCTGTGGCATCTATCCATCTTTCTGTGTTCTTTCAAAAGCATCCTAAGGTGAATATTTTACTCTGAACAGTTTCTTTAATTGTTATGGTTTCTAATATGACTTTAAACTATATTTGGGTAAAGAACGGATAAGTTAGATTCAGATTAAGTAATCAGTTTTGACTTTTCAGAGTTCACCTGTGTATAATATATATTTAATTGAGGAAACAAGGAAGAACAATTTAGCCAGGAACTGAATGTTTCTTGCAAGGAGGAGGACTGTAACCCGCGTTTTTATCTGCAAAGATGTTTAGAAGCTGAAGACACAAGCCTTGCTTGTCCTGGTATTTGATTTTGCTGCACAGAAGCTTGTACTTAAGTTGGCAATTTTGGCTATTTAAGGTAGGGAGGAAGTGAGAAATGAGTTTTAGCTTTATTAGAAATACTGCCCCTCTGCTTGGATGACAGCAATTTCATCTACAAACTGATCAGCCTTCTTCAGCAGAGGATATCCGAGGCACCATGGGTTTAGAGGGGAACCTGTGGTAGTTTTCCATTGCTTTTCTGGTCTGTGGGGAGTCCCTCCTCTGCAACAGCTGTGCCACAGCTGTGTCCACCCATGCAGTTCTTCATAACACCAACTGGTGGGTAGGTGCCAGGAAAATTTCCTGCAAACTGTAAAGGCAGGAGTGGCAAAGAGGTTTTGAAGCTGCTGACAGGAAAGTCCCCCTTCTTCAGCTGTTGAGCTTTTTTTCCTCAGACCTCTTCTAATATTAAAATGTGTATAAAAGGAGTAGGCCAAAATTGATATTGAAAGGAAGCAAATAATGATACCAAATGAATCTTTTGATTAAGTTAACCAACCCATTGCTTTCCCTGATTGCTGAGATGAAGGTCCACTCTCAGCAAACATGGGAAAATGAGAGCTGTTGGGTTTTTTATTTGTATTTTTTATTTAGTCAGCTTCCCAGCATGCAAATTAAGGGGATTGCCTTCACTACAGCAGCATCCCAGTGTAGAAACCTCCTGCTGCTTAATTTTTATTCTTCCAGTGTAAATAGTCAACAGCCAACTGAATATGAGCCAGCAGTGTGCCCAGGCAGCCAGGAAGGCCAACGGCATCCTGGCTTGTATCAGAAATAGTGTGACCAGCAGGACCAGGGAAGTCATCCTTCCCCTGTACTCGGCACTGGTGAGGCCGCACCTCGAGTACTGTGTTCAGTTTTGGGCCCCTCAGTACAAGAAGGACATTGAGTTGCTGGAGCTTGTCCAGAGAAGGGCAACGAAGCTGGTGAAGGGTCTAGAGCACAAGTCTTATGAGGAGCGGCTGAGGGACCTGCGGTTGTTTAGCCTGGAGAAGAGGAGGCTGAGGGGAGACCTTATCGCTCTCTACAACTCCCTGAAAGGAGGTTGTAGCGAGGTGGGTGTTGGTCTCTTCTCCCAAGTAACAAGCGATAGGAAGAGAGGAAATGGCCTCAAGTTGTGCCAGGGGAGGTTTAGATTAGGTATTAGGAAAAAATTCTTCATGGAGAGGGTTGTCAAGTATTGGACCAGGCTGCCCAGGGAAGTGGTGGAGTCCCCATCCCTGGAGGTATTTAAAAGACGGGTAGACGAGGTGCTTAGGGACATGGTTTAGTAGTGGACAGGTACGGTTGGACTCGATGATCTTAAAGGTCTTTTCCACCCAAATGATTCTATGATTCTATTCTATGAATAGGGGAGGGAGAGATCGTAAAGTAGGACTCTACCTTTTCAGTGCTGTTGAAGTTAGTGAGATGGTATTGGGTTAAAAATGTGTGATACCTCATCTACCAGACAAAAAACTGAGATGAAGGAACATGTGTGGTTTTGACTGAAGAGTGTGCTTCCCCAACACTAGGATAGAGTAAAGATAACAGTGAAGGAGAAAGATAGAAAATCTTCTGCAAACAGGCTGTAAAGGAATGGTGATGATAAATCTGTTGAGTGGGACTGTTCGTTGTTCATGCCTAGATATACTCGCTAATAGAAATTTTTAGGTATAAGCATGTATTCCGTTCTTGCAATAGCTTCTTTCATTTCTAGATCTATCCCCAAAGAGGAAAATCCACGCTATCCAGTAAAGTCATCTTTGAAGTCGCTTTTCACTTCTAACAAATCTGAGTAGCTATCTTAAGCAGGGTGATAGCTGATTTGCAGTAAAAACCAGGTTATTCAACTTTCAAACATAAGCATTTGTATTAGTGGTTTTCATCAATAAATGACATTACAGTATTATTCTTAGTGAAACTTAAAAGGATGAGAGTTTTCTTCTTTCCTCTGTTCACTATGAACTGTCATAGTATTACTTTAGGTCATCTGAGTTTGAGAGACCGCCGTGACCACAACATTACAAGATGTACCTGAAGTGGAATTTCAGTCTAAATTTTAAAATGTGTTATTTAGGAGCATAATTAGAGCTTCTGCATTAGCAATGATTGAATTCCATAAGGTTAGGAGTTCATTGCAGAGAAGCGCTTTGAAAATTAAAGGATAACTAGAATTAGTGACATGAAAACTGAACTAATGTATCCAAGAAGTCTGTGATTCACTTGCCTCTGAAGTACTCAGATGCCACTCTGTGATGATGGATGCTTGGAAATCTTGCAAGAGCAGATTTATAAAGCATTTCATACTACTTCAAAAATTCAAGTAAAAAACTGTCTTTCAGTATGTGATCTTTTTTAAAACTCCCTTCACCTTAAAAATTTGGAGTCACAGAGCTGTGTAGAGGTAAAAAAAAGGTGATGGAGAAAAGTACCTGTCAAAAGACGCAGAGGCTTTACTGGAATTATTGCTTGTCCTTATGATCTCACTGAATTGTCTTTTGTTTTGCTTGGTTCATAGTTGCTCAGTTTCAGCCAAAGGGGACTTTTTCTCCCTCGTATTCATAATGTCCTCCCTGACAGGCTCTTAGCTAAAGCAGCACTTTAATACCTCATTAATGACATTGTTCAGTTTAATGTTAATTGTATGTGCCGATGGCCTCTTTTCAGTCCATTGTGCACAGTTCTTTTTGCCATCCCGGAAGGTACTACGTACAACACTGTCAGTAGTCTATGGAAGGGCCACCACTATGCAAACTGTATGTGACAGTTAGCTTCTTAGCCACTTATGAATATGTACCATAGATGATAATTGTGGTTGATTGATTGAGGCTTTAGAGCATTTGTGTCCAACCATTAGTAATAGGGAGAATGGGTCTCAGCATCTCTCGACATCTAATCAGAAGGTTGCCAGTGTGCAAGGTTATTTGTTAAGATTGGGTGACAATATTCTCTAAAATAATAGCTAGCATATATAATTTTGATTCATTCACAGTGGCTGCAAATAGTGCCTTTATATGGGCATGCAGTCAGGTGCAATCCTAAAGGCACATGTCATGGCCCTATAGAAGAGGATCCCCGGAAGCTCCTTGTGTTCGTTACACATGCACATTGAGTTCTAGTCTGTGTTTGCCCCTGTGTGCGTGTATGTTTATACTTATATCATGTAAAATTAATGTCCTATGTTGTAAAAGTGGCAACAAAAGATTATCTGTTCAGAGCTTCTTTTGAGCAAACAGCTGTTGGTAAAATTGCGAGGCTTATCGCACAATTATTTATGATTATGTAATTGAATGATGCTGTATTTGGTAACCCCAAAAATAAATTCGAAACCCTGCTAAGTCTTCTGATAAAACAATGCATTTCAGCAGCATTAATATGAGGGATTTTGGCCAACTTATTCATTAGAGGTGGGCAGTAAGCCTCACAGTTCCAATCTGGTCATAGTTATAGCAATCAAAAGATTTACTTTCAAATATCAAGACTTGCATGATATTTCAGCATCTGGATATGTGTAGTATAAGTGTAGTATCTGTATAGTGTAGTGTGTGTGTATATATATGTGTAGTATAAGTATATGCTGCATCTAAGAGCTGCCAGTAACTTCAACAAATACAAGTAGATGCCTCCATCTTCAAACTTTAGCTGCAGTCATTACTCTTCTTTTGTAATGACAACAGAAGAGAAAAATGAAATTACTTTTATGTTACATATTCCAGAAGTTTTAGAAGCACTGTAAAGTCTATCCATCCCCTGTCTCTGTGTAATCATGTTGCACAAGTCGCTACAATGTATTGGCATTAAATTTGTAACATTTTCATTTATCTATTATGCACTTTGATTTTCACTTGAAAACATCATATTTTGCTAATTCCGCAGAAAGATGGAATTTGACCACTGCAAAGTTGCTAATATCTGAAAGAAGTAATTTATTTTGTGGGTCTAGGCTTAAAAGCCAGGAATTAATTCCTAAAGCTCTTGGAGATTGGTACTGTAAATACCACACAATAAAGATGCAAATCTGATTAATATATATTCTTGAAGTATCACAGATACTTCAAGATACTTCAAGATATGTACTGATACAGGAGAAGATAGACCATAGCCATTTGCTACGTGGTGATATGACGTGCATCCCTTCCCAACTTTTGCCTCATTGTCGCCGTTTCAGCAAGATGGGTGGAAAGAAACAATTTATTGTTGGGAAGGGAATTATAAATATACTATAACTAATATGTTATGCTAACATTGTTTTAATCAGGTAATTATTAAAGGACTGTTTGGCCTTTAAGGACATTGATTTAATGGGAATTAATTTAATGATTGAACACTGTTTGTGTAACATTATCATTGCCAGTGATGCAGAAAATTGGAATCTCAGCTCAGCTGGAAAGAGGTTAGACTTTCCATTATCACATTAAATCCCTTTCTTGTGGAATGCAGTTATTAGACCCTTTTTTATACTTTTGGTATATATTGAAATGTTTGAGTCTTATCTAAAAATTCCTGAGGAGAAAAAGTAAGTAAAAATGTTTGTCATTGTACTGTTCTCATTTTTAATCACAGACTTGAATTTCTGTTTAATGTAGCCTTAAACAAAGTCCATTAGATTTTAGTTTTGATTTGCTATTGCTTCTCCCATGAAACAAATTTTCTCTGTTTTCATTCTCTGCTTTCTTCTCTGCAAACCTGATCATTATGTTTAGGATGAATTAGGGGTTTCGTTTATGGAATGGTTTTACAGCTATAAAAAAGCAGCAGCTTTAAAAAGTAGTAGCAGACAAAGCCCAGTTCTATCTAGATTATTCTGAGGCTGAATGCTGCACAATCTAGTCACAGTTTAGGATTGATTTAAAAGAGACTCTGACCCATTTGTTCTCAAAATAGAAATGGTGAACATTATAGAAAGCCTGGATTCAGTACCTGAGGATTAAGACAGAGTTAAAGCTGACCTTTATAGGTACAACTGCCACTTACCTAAAGGGATGTTGTATCTCGCTGCCCTCCTTGATTTGACCTTAGTAGTGTTATTGTCACAAATTATTTTCAGCTTTATAGAGACTCTTAAGTACTGTTGTGTATAAATTAGATCCAGGGAGAAGAGGGGGGCTCTGCATAAACAAGTGATTGGAAGCATGTAGTGAATAGCTGTGTCTGACAGACTTTTGCAGCTAGATTAATTTTCAGACAAACTTTTATTCAAGGATGTCTGTGACAGTTCCTGCTGTATCTTGGCAGAGTTTTAACACGGGAGTTTGGTGGCCAAATGACTAGCCCTCTGTCACTAGAATGAAGCCGTTGCAGTAGAGACAGCAAGCTGGGCAGGCTTGGTATTTGAAGACAGATAGAAAAATAATTTGACAATAGAAGTAGCAGAGACTCAAACTTATAAACACTCCGTAGGCTGCTAACCTAGCAGTGAGCCAACACTGTAGTAGGCTGAAATGCTTTGCACTGGGTAGCACTAGCCCTTTCCTTGGTGCTAGAGCATCTTCTAGCTTGAGAGAGGAGGGTTTCAAAGAAAATGACTGAGGATCCTGTGTTTCAAGCAAAATAGTTTATGAGTAGTCATTTGGGCCATCTTTTGGATATTTCTGTTTGTCCATCAGGTTACATGTCAAGGCCCTCTGACCAGATTTATGAGATGGGTACACTGGGCCGCAACTTGATGAAGGCTTAGTGCCAGTGCCATTGGTCCTTTATTAGCCCCAGCATTTGAAATCTCAGCATGGGTAATCTCTTCCTATTAATGAGGAAACAGAGCTGAGCAATGAGCCTTAGTATGCAAGTGAAATGCCAAAGGCACATCCAAACAGATGCACAGCAGTAGCAAACAGAGGATTTTCAGAGGGAGCTTGCAAGTTATGAAATATAACTTCGAGGTCATTATTGGCCAGCAGTAAGCAAGAGTGACAAGGTAGCACGGTAATCTGTCTTTCAGATTGGAGCTGGCTCATGCCTGGCCTCCTTGGTAGAAGGTTGGAGAGAGCCTACATCTACCTGCACAAGGTTGTGCATATACCCTCAGGTTAGCTGGCTTCCAGAGTTGTTGTTAAAGATCTATAAGCACGTAAAAGATGCAGCTTCTCAAACTACTTTATAGATTTCAGATGACTAGGATTGATTTGAAACAAGCCTGAAGGAGAAGAAAGATCGTCTCCGATATTCTCACTGTCAAATAAAAGGGAGAAATAAATGAGGAAAGCTTTCTTTTGTGGATCATTGCTTCCCTTCTGGGAGGGCAATGAGGCTGCCCACCCAGCTGAAAGGAAACAATCTTCCAGGGAGCAAGTGTAATGAGATTAGTTGAGGGATCATTACACTAACAACAACAAATGGGAGAGAGTAAGTGATTGTTTAGTTCAGAAGTAAGACATTAAAGGAAAAAAAAAATTAATCAGGGCACCAAATGACAAAGTGAACACACTCTTTAATTGCCTATAGACCAGTGCCAGAAATCTGAGTAATAAACAAGAACAGTTGGAATTACTCACGAATATAGATTTGGTCTTTGTGGTGTTACTGAAATCTAGTATGCTAAGGAGCTTCCAGGACTGCTCTTTGTTAATCTGAGTCTGGAGCACTGGGCAGGTTTAAGAAAGCTGACAAAAAAATCTAATGTAAAACCTAAAGACCAAACTAAACCTTCAACTCAAGTGTTTCTTCCATCTTAATATATGGATGCAACAACTTGAAAGACTTCACAAATATAGACAGACACTTAACAGTTCCAAAAGATATCACCATCAAAAAGTCTGGTATTGAAGATATGTATTTATACAAAACATTAGTATTTCTCAAACACTACAACAGCAGTCCTTCTCCTCAAAATCGTCCAGAGAAGGAGGAGGAAGGCTGTAGAAATAACAGGAAAAAGGAAGTCAAAGCATGTCCATGGTAAGTACACCAGTGGCATACAGAAAAATGCTTTATAATGTATTGCTGGGAGCCACACCCGAGCCAGACAGTGAACAGTACCTGAAGAGAGAGAATACTGCTGGAAGTTGGTAATAGAGGATACGCAAGGATATTTTCAATATAGACAGAGATAAGATATGTTTGGTTTGTCCCTTAAGCACGGTGTTTGACATATAAAGGACTTGTGTTCAGCAAAAAGAATAGGCCAGCTATAAACACAGAAGAGCTCTAATGCTGTTGGAGTAGGCATATGAAAATGTCTCCTCTATCAATTGTATGCTAGGAAGATAAGCATCAAAAATTTATCTAATATTTCAAATTTTAAGATTAATGAATACCAATATTTCCATGAATTTACAATGGCTCCATTAAATTATTTTTATGGTAAATAAAAGGAAATATTTCTAAATATGTCAACACTTTAAAATGTTTCAAATATCTCTTTTGAAGTGTTTTTTGTTTCTCATTTACTTCCTGTCTATTTTTAGAAAACTAATATGTGAGAATATCTTGACAATGAAAATCTCTGCTACACATGACTTTTACTATTTTATTTTAAAAAAAAGTTGCTTGATCTTTTGGATTTGATGGAAGCTTTTATAATCACTTTAGTAAAAAAAATGGCTCCCTTCCTATCCTACTACTTCCAGTGAACCAAAAAAACAATTCCTATACCTAATACATTTAGAGTATTGTCACAGTATTAATATTAATGGCAGTAATAATACCTAGATGCAGTGCTCTCTTTTTAGAAAGTAAGACCTGAAGAAATGTTTCATGTGTGAAACAAAATGTCTGAATGTCTCTTTTCATATATAAATTAAAAAAAAAAAAAACACTACAGTTTAATAAAAACAAAATGCTAGGGGAGAAACAGGTGGTGTGGTGAATAAAAGCAATAGCTGGCTCTTGAACTTGTCCAGACCTTGTAGAATCTGGCTGCTTGCCGTGCCTCATGCTCAGTTCCTTCCCTACTCTCAAGCCCCTGCAATCTGCCAATATTTGCAAGGCTAGGGAATTCAGCCATTGATTTACAAGCTTATTTGGAAGGCATTACCAATTCAAGGGGTTGTATTCTCCTGTTGAAGAATACATGTCATGCCTGCTGTGGTCAATGGGTGTTAACTTCAGCACACAATGTAATATTAGAAACTCAGGTTATGACATGCCAGCTTGTATGTTATGGAAATGAATGCACTCTGCACAGTTCAAGGAAGAATGGAAAAGTATGGGTGAAAAATGAAAAGAAAGGAAGAAAAATTCATGATGAGAGATTTTCCAACAACTTCCGAGCTACGTTTGTTTCACAGCTGCTAGAAATAGGTATAGGCTTCATTGACTGTAAAGTATTTTTTTTTGTCCTATACTGCATTGAACATTTCACTTGAAAACAGGAGAGATTTTATATTATCAAGAAAGTTTTTAACAGAACAATAGCAATAGCTAATGCCCTGAAAGATTCTGCCTTTGAAGAGCTCTGCTTTGCAGAGTTTTGTAAAGATAACAGAGCTCAGTCAAACTTTAGGTTTTGTTTCTCATGACAAAAATAGTTGAAATACAAAATGCTTTTGCCTCTTTGTTAATACAAACTACTCCCTTTACACCCACTCTCTATTAAATGTCCCTTTCACAAAGAAAACATAAGATGTACATTGATCTAAACTGTTTGCAACAGAACTCTACACTTTATATTTGTGCAAATGGAAATTGCAGATGCACAGCATAATTGATGTGACTGTTCTAACAAGCTAAAGGCTAAACTGCAGCCAACTCCCAGTCCTTTGTGTTTTTTTCCAAAGGCCAATAATTCACTGAATGTGTACAGAATTTTTGCAAGAAAAAGCAAAACCAAAATCTGTCCCCAGATAACCCACCCTATTATTTCTTCACCTTCCTTTTCCAAGCACAATCAAGATCCTTGCTTTCAAGTTCGATAGTATTAGAGTTCCTCAACAAAACAGTCACAATATCTTTTTCATGGTTCTCAAAATTATCTGAAAAAAATCTGGCTAAAACTCCTTACGCAGAAATTTACTTCACTGCAGACCTCTAGCAGAGACTATTGCAGCTTAAATGATTGAAATTTGACAAAGTTATTCACAGCTGAGGTATGTTCTTGAAGTGAGAATGGTAGGGTAGCCTTGATGGTAAGTGTTGGTGACAAATTGAGTTTTGTCTATAATAAGAACCTAGTCTTTGGGATTTCCCTGGCAGCTGTGCCAAATTTTCTATCACAAATAGAAATTGCAAGCCATGATACTTGTAGTGTCCTTCCTGTAGGAGAAGGGCAGTACCTTCTCATCCAAGCCTCTCCACATATGGAGTAGCTGCACCAGACTCCCAGTCCAGCTCTCAACTCCTCCAGAAACATCATTTAGTAGGGTTATCAAATTCAGGACACAGAATAATGGTGGTTTATGGTTTTTCTCTGTGTGTGTAGTTGTTTATAAAGTACATTTCAATAATTAATCTTCAAAAGGCATTATTGTTCTCAATAATCAATTCTGAGTTTTCTCAACATTGTGGGCTCTATGCTGCCAAGCTATTTGCTTTAGTAATAGTAAAAAAAAATATTTTTGAGCTGTTAAGCAAATGAATTTTATTTATAAATATTGTACATTCCCAGTGAAGTTGTTAAATCAATATTAAATCAGAGAGAGACCTTATCTTGCACATTTACTGCCTGGATGACTAGTAACAAAAACTGCGTCACTTTTCATTAAGATGGCTGCCACCAGGCCTGATCTCAGAAATGCCAACTTAGTTAAAACTTCTCCAAGAAATGTTTCGTCATTTCTTTTTGCCCACAAAAAAGAATTTTTTCCATTTCTATCTGAAACACTTTCATAGTTCTGTACTACACAAATGAATGCAGTTTTTCTTCAGGCACACAGTTGACAAATCCCTGAGAACAAGATGTTTGGAGAAACAGCGTATGCATTTTGAATTATTCAAATTTAGTCCAGAATTATAGAATACCAAGATCTCACCAGGCTGTGATCCATGATTTCCTGTTTTGCCCATTTTTCTCATTATTTCATTCCTTCTTCTTGCCTGTAATCCTCTCTTGTGATTTTGGCTTGAAAAACCTTTAAACTTACTGCTAACAAGGGACAATAACTTAAAAGGTATTAGAAATCTGTATGGGAATTGTATAGGTTCACATTTTATTTCCTAAGTTTTTTTTTTCCTGGTCTGTCATAATTATACATTATATTGTTCGAATTGTCAGGACAATGTGTTATTTTTCTTACCTTCTGATATTTAGCTTGAAGCACTTGGAAAGAAATGGGAATAAACAAAAATTCATAAGATAAGTTGCAGTCTAAGCCTGTCATCTGAAGTAGGCCAGCATTAAACCAGTCTAGGATTGAGGAAGGAGAGCTGCATTAGGTGAGAGTGGGAGGACTAAAAGTAATTTCTTTCACTGTCGCTTTTACGGTAATTCAGCTCTTTCAGAAAACTCCCAGTAAGACTGCTTTTTGCTAGTTCAGTTTACTCGGGAAAATATCTTCTCCTTCCTGCACATGCAATCTGAAAAATTTAAAGGCAGATTAGATTTTTAAATGATTTTTAGTACACATCAAAAGTGTCGGCTGAATTATACTAGGAGCTGGAACCACAACATAGGTGATCTACCGGCAGTGGCATTTTGTGCCGCATTATACCCTTCTGCCAATGTCTTGGAAGGGCCAAGTGTAAAGAACCGTACAGCTTCTGTATTCATATGCGGTCTGTTTCTTAAGGTGGCAAAGAAACTCCAGGACTGCCGAGTGTCTTCTTTGATTTCCATTTGTTTCATGAGTGGAGCTCACTATTTTTAAGTGTTGCTTAGCATGCTACAACAGTAGTGTTTTTAGTGTAACCACAACCAGCATGTTGATGAATTTTGCTGCAGAAATGAGGTGTGATAAAATAGATTTTGCTCTGGTCACCAACGTGTGTTTACGTGGCACCAGGTGGTCCCCTTTGCCATTAGGGGTTATTAAGCTTTGCTGGTATGATATGAAAGACAACAGCAGGGAAAGATTTGTTTTATCTTCTTGGTTCCCTCCTCCCTTGCATTGTGTGTCCTGTGCATAGCCCCTCGTAACTAGAATATGCTGTCGTCCATAAAGATGTCCATGCACCTGACACTCATACTAGATATTGGGAAGCAGAGCCCTGGGAGGTTTATATGCATGTCCCTTTGCATACTAATTTATAGTCAACAACAGCGACTGTTAGGTCTGTAGCTCTTTTTCATGGTAATGTTAATAGAAAACCAGTGATTGTTGCTCTCCTGAATTATCTGGTACTCTGCTGCACTGAGAAAACATGTAAATTTGGACTGAAAGAAAACTCTGGAAAGTTTTATCCCTAGAAACTAAATTGGGGGGAAGGGAGTGAAGAGGTTTCTTAAGGTAAGCTGTTATGGTGCAGGAAGTGTTTTAGCAAACAGTACAATAGAACAAGACTGTACCGCATTAAGTCTCCTAATAGATGCCAAAGAAATAATACTTTGGCAGTAAAAGATCTCCTTTGATTTTTGTTTCTTTCTTTCTTTCACTGGGAGAGGTGGAGTACCCTGCCTGTACTGCTTAAAAATCATGTACCTATGCAGCTGCAGTGTCAGTCGTGCTTTGGAAATGGTGGTTTAAGAAGCATCAGTGCAAAGATTTTAGCGTAGGGGCAGGAGTGATGAATTTTTTTGTATGTGTTTCTTGTACGTGTACTTGGATGCAAGCTTTGTCCTCAAGCTTCATTTATTGACTGCTGATATACAAGGTACAACTGTGAATTAGGAACAAGACTTCACAAAAACCTGGGTGAACTAAAAGCACTTGGGATGACCAGCACTCACAGTTTTTTAAAGTCTATTGTTAACATGGGTGTTAAAAAAGAAAAGTAACACTGAATAGTGGGGACAGCCTTACCAATGTACGAGAAAACTGCACCATATGAACAGCAGGGGAATGCTGTGGCTGAGGGGTCTATGATGATGCCTGGTTTCAGCTGGGATAGAGTTAATTTTTTCCTAGTAGCTGGTGTAGTGCTGTGTTTTGGATTCAGTATGAGAAGAATGCTGATAACACACTGATGTTTTAGTTGTTGCTAAGTAGTGCTTAGACTAGTCAAGGACCCTCTTTTTCAGCTTCCCATGCTCTGCCAGCTGCACAAGAAGCTGGGAGGGGGCACAGCCAGGACATTTGATCCAAAGTGGCCAAAGGGCTATTCCATACCATATGACATCATGCTCAGTATAGAAACTGGGGGGAGTTGGCCGGGGGGCAGTGATCGCTGCTCGGGGACTGGCTGGGCATCGGTCGGCAGGTGGTAAGCGGTTGCATCACTTGCTTTTCCTGGGTTTTGTTCCTCCTCTTGTTGTTTTCCTTTTCACCATTTCTTTTATTACTACTGCTAGTACTACTACTAATATTATTACTATTATTTTATTTCAATTATTAAACTGTTCTTGTCTCAACCCACAAGTTTTCTTACTTTTACCTTTCTGATTCTCTCCCCCATCCCACTGGGGAGGGGGAGGATGAGCAAGTGGCTGCATGGTGCTTAGTTGCCGGCTGGGGTTAAACCACGGCAGATGGCTTTCATGGTCACTTGTTGCACAGCATCCTCTCTTGAAAATTAGAAGGCAGGTGTGTGACTTTCAGTGGTCTTTTCTGACATTTCATTTCAATAAAATAATGTGAGAACTTAAAGTTTTACTCATTAAGCTGAAAAATGAAAATGCAAGGATGTCCATTGGCTTCTTCTTACACACTCTACTCGTTCCAATTCAATACAAAGATCATCTGCAGGGATTGGCACCTGAAAGTTAAAAGGACAAACAGCCTGTTCCCATAAATTGATATAGCTGTCTGCTCTTTTCACTTTATTAAAAATCATTTTAAAGTGAAATATTCCAGAGACATTGCAAAAACTTGTAAAGTAGAAATATTCTATTAAAAATCATTTAAAATTTAGGCGGAAGAGAAAACCAAATCTTCAGATGTTGAAGTCAATGTTCATCTTTGAAAGTCCTATATTGAAATAATATCTCCTGATCTGATAGGTAGATTCTTATTTCAGATAATTACATGGCATCTTGGAAATAAAAGTAAAATTATTTCCAACTGTGCAGGTCTAATATAGATTTTGTCTTTCAATACTGGAATTCTTAAAAGGCAAAGGATTTCATTACCTATGTACCAAAAGCATAAATGAATGGAGTCAGTTATTATTTCACATATGGTACAACTCCACATCACTGAAGTAGGAAAAAAGCTTCAAATTTGTTTATTGTATGGTGATGCAGAGTTCCTAATGCTTTGTATAGGTAGGACAAACTTTGAACAAAACATTAAGGTTATCCTTCATATTCAAGCATTGATTAAATATCTAGTTTGTGTACATAATTGAAAATTATTTGTACCTGGAATGGGAATAATTGTAATTTGTGTTCCTATTAAACCTACTTGCTGAGGAAATGTGAAGGAGTTTTTATGTAAGTGAAGATCCAGCGCAAAGTACTTACAGATGATAGAATCTGTAACAGACTGCTTTTGCTTTTGAAAATCCCAGCTATTTTACCATCATAAGGTTTTGCATCTGAGAAAGCGACCTCAAAAATAATGACGATTTTCAAATTGCTGAGTATAAGGGGAGAGGAAACGGGTGAACATCTTGAGCTGTTGACTGTGGGCGATTGCTACATTCACCTGTCCCCCCTAGTTACTTGTAGCTGTGACAAAACTTATACTGCAGACAAAATGGGTATTTTTAAAACAATGAATTTTCCTTCATCTAAAAATCTGTGGTTCATATGTTTTTAACTGAAAGAGTAGTTTCAAAGACTCTGAACTAGTGTGTTTTGGGGGCAGCTATTTGAATAAAAAATAATGCTTTTCATGGCCTGCTCAGCTGGGCTCTGTTCACCCAAGCAGTGGTGTGCAGCTCAGATCCTGGCAGGTTTAGTTGCTGCTGATGTTTTGTTTACATGGCAGTTGAATTTTAAAGGAAAACAACTATGGGAATACAAAACAATTTTGCATTCTTTTTCAGTACGTGTGGTTTTTTTTTTTTTTGCACGTCCAAGTTCACTTACAACAAGTTGTATACATATATATGGCTCTCAAGAGCATCTGCCTGCCTACAGAACTGTGAAAAATAATTGTGTTTTGATGAGGTTTTTTTTTAAATTTATGTTCTCAAGAATGCAAGAAAAACTTAATTAAGGTTTGTAGGTAAGATCTCTAAGGAAAGAATATTGTGAGAATTTACTTTTTCTCTTTTTGTTCTGAGGTCTTGAAGTCTATTTCCATTACTGGACAGGACTGGCAGATGAATTGCAACTAAAGGCACAATAGCAAAAGAGATTAAATACAGTCATGATGGCCGACAGCGTGGGCTTCCTTCAGTACTTTTCATTGCATAGAAAGTGTGTCTCCAAGTCCTGCTCAGTTTACTATATCAACCTGCTTTAGTAGAACCCTGCTGACATTGGGGCCTAATTCTCCTGAGCAATGCATGAGAAATGAGTATCTGGGTTTCATTCTGCCAAATGAAAATTCTTGCTTTTCCTTCTTCCCCATAGGAGGAGAGGTTCCATACACAACCCTGGCAACCCGACTGATGATGGGGGCTTGGTGGCTTTTTGCTTTGATTGTCATCTCCTCCTACACGGCAAATCTAGCAGCTTTCCTCACCATCACACGCATTGAGAACTCCATCCAGTAAGTTGATAAAGAATGAATTGAGGGAAAGGAGGGTGAACATATATATATACTTGTAGAGGGATATGAATGTTCTACTTAAGTGTGAGAAAAGGGAGGAATTTTTATCATCCTGAGAAGTAGTTTGGAAGCAAACAAATAACAATATACCAACCATAGCCTTCCAGTCTCCCTGGAGACACTTTGTCTTTAGGATCAGAATTGTTGGCCTCTGGCAGATATTCTTTTGTGGCACATATACATACATATGTATGCACACATACATATTTTGAAAGAAGCAATTGAGTTTAAGATAACCAGTGTACCAGTATTTGAAATGAGAAAGTATAAATTGTTGGTGTGTGTTTTCAGGCAATGCTTTCCATTCAAATGCATCCCACAGTATTTGTGCTCTAACACTTCGATCAGGAGAAGCCCAATGCTTCTTCAGTGTATGGGGAGCTCAAAGCTGAATTCACCTTTTCTTGCCAAGGCAAAGATGTGTTAATAGTAGCAAACAATAAAAATTCACTTACTAGTCATCTTTGCTCCTTCTGCTCCCAGGTGCTCTCTTACTATGTTAACAGATCACAGTGTTCTCTTTTTTCTGTCTATTGGTTCTTTTGCTTCATGCCTCCCTAACGTGAACGTCCTTGTCTTCCTCTGTTCCTTTTATGGTGAACTGTTTTTCTGTCACACCTTTCAATCCTTTTTTCCAGATCATCTCATCCCTCCATACCACAGGAACCTTTCTAGGTCTCCTGCCCTCTTGCTCTGCCCTTTTTTTCTCCAGTCTCCTCCCCCTCAGCAAGCTGCATGCTGAGTTATCCTCGCTCCCACTGCTCCAGTGACCTCCCTCACTTCCTTGTCCTTCCTCTTGGGTCAAAACAGAGACTAGAAAACACAGTGAAGCACTAGCTGGCCAAGCATTCCAAGGGGCAGCTGGCCGTTTTTCCATAGCGGGTTTTTAACCTTGAGGCTACAAGTCCATGAAAGTATGTGAGGGTGACAAAGTTAGCCTTTCCCATAAATCCTTCTTTGCAAAAATGATAGAGTGGCTTTAAAGAAGAGAGGCACGTTCTGCTGTATTTCTTCCTCCGGAAAGGTAAGAACCCAACCTTCAAGTCAGGCTCAATGCTGGCCTTGGGGAAAATTCAGTTTTCTCACTCCAGTTGTTGATTCAAGTCCCTGTCTTCTATGTATCATCACCTCTAAGGTCTTGCTGCCTCTGGTTCAGCTGCTTTCCACATCTCTTTGAAATTCCCCCTGAGATGGTGAGCCACTAGTGTAGACTGGGCAGGGGGAGCCTTGGCCTCCTGTGAATTCATAGGTTAGGTTCAAGCGTCACTGCATGCCAGCCCATACTGCAGTCTCACTAAGGCACTTATCCTCTAGGTGAGGATTTTCTACATACTAAAACCAATCCAGGCTTTAACAGCACATGGACAAGTAAACATTTGCAGTAGCAGCCAAGTTTTATTTGCAATTGGAAGCTGAAGCTCAGACCCAAGAGCAGAAGCAGCCCCACACTTTGAGTGCATGGTTATCTCCTGACTCTCCCTATTAGGAACATCCTCTTGCACTTCATAAACCCTTACTCTGTCTCCCTGCTCCTTAGGTGAGGTGGGGTAGGAGTTGGTGTCCCGTGGCCCAAAATGCCCAGGCATTATCAGTCCTTATTCATTCCCAACTGGAAATGAAGTGTCTATGGTGGTTATCCTTCCGTTCTGGGCTAACAACCTCAACACTTTCATCTGTTAGAAGGTTAAGCACTCTAAGAAAGAGACATGTAAAACAGACTAAAATCACCTGAGCAAATCATTCCCCTGTCACAGTTGTATTACCAGTTAAATCAGGTTATCATTTTCTCTTGATATCTGAATAACAGACTTTGAGATCATGGAGTGCTGCAGGGGTATTCTGACACAACCCAACTGTTTGACTTGGCAGTCCCAATTACAATCCCTTCACAATT
>VYZW01029976.1:7942-31340 GCA_013401315.1 Balaeniceps rex | reverse complement strand
GATTTTGATGCACAGTCATAAAAGGCAAAATAAACAATCAGTCTTCTCCTTCACTTTTTTTAATTTGGGATGTAATCCTGTTGCCCAAGTGAAGCTGAAATGGCTGACGCACACCTTGTGCTCAGCAGAATTTTCATGAGAAAAATAAGAAAAGAATCTGAGTTCTGCTATTGAACGTCAATTTGAAATTAATTTTGAATGCTTATATTCTTTGGGGTATCCTTTTTATATTAAATATATTTTGGAAAGTAACAATATTAGTCACAAAAATTTAGACATTAGCAAGAAATATTTTTTTTTTCCAAAACTTGAAAAGAAACCATGTGACATGGAAAGTGTTAGACTATTTTAGAAAGCTTTTTGATTTTGTTGCTTGGATTTATTTTTGATGGGTAGTATTTGTCACAGCTGTATTTACTGCTTTGATATTTGATTAAAGAAAACTAATTCTGTGACAAAATGCAAAAAAAATTTAAAAAAGGATGGTATACTTAACAGGTAGGGTTTTTTATTAAAACTTACACATACTGTTCCATTTTCATCAGTGGTCTAAATTCAATATACATAGAAGTACCTCAGTGTGCTATCAGGGGAACTGATGGTCTGACAAATAATCATTTCAAATATAATCCATAAACTGTACTGACAGATTGTCCAAATGTTAATAGTAATTAGCTCTTGTGCTTTAATTTAAATATGATCATGTTATTTCACTCCTTATACAGATTTATAGAATGTTGCTCTGCCCATGGGAAAACAGTTTCAGTATGCATGAGAGTTGCATATATTTTTGTGGGGGTGGGAAAAAAACCTTTTAATTTCATCTTTGCCTTAGAATATACTCTGGTCCCAGAGGCTGTTCTGAAACTGGTTACATTTTTCTGACAGCTGTTCAGTCGTGGTGAGGGTATGTCTTCAAGGGAAAGGTACTCATTTCCAATTGGCAAGTTTCTAATATTAGGTTTTAGACTATAAAAAAACCTCACTCCCAAACCCTTTTTTACTTCACTGCTTCTTGTTGAGAAAATCCAATCAGCCCAGAGAGAATTTATAATTCTAGCAATTGCACCAGATGATTACCACCTACAGGAGCAATCACTTATAGTATATCACCTGCGGACTGATGAACCATTTATTATCAAGGGTTTAATTGCTTGTAATACATCCTTGTGGCAAGATACACACACACACATGTATACCTAATTTATACATATGTATAAATATATGCCACCTATGTTAGGGATTGGAAATGCTCAGTTCAGATTAGATTTTGCAAAATTTTAAATAACCAAAATCTCTTTGAAACACTTGAATCCAGATTACAGGTTCACAGTCTATGTTCACCCATTTCTGGATCTAGTTTAAGACAAGAATTAAGTAAGACAGGGAAGGAAAGTGTGTGTGTGCAGGGTATTTATTTATTTGAATCTTGAAGAGATTTGTCACATGATAGCTGGAGTTTGAGGTGAAGATTTTTGGGTTCTTGTTCAACCTCATGAATTTATTACAATTTTTAAAATTACTATTTAGTGTGTGTGTGTTTTTAAATTATTGTTATTGCTTGAAATTGAGCTGGTGTCGTGGGTTTAAGAGGCTTATGATGGGGCCACCAGCAAGAGATGCTTCCTTGCATGCCCTGCGCATGTGGGCAGGAAAAGATCCCTTGGACACAATTAAATGCTGATCAGCTCTGGGATTTGTTTTACCTGAATAAGTTTGCCACTCTCTATATTACTGCTTCATACAGTGTCAGATGTATTTAGCAAAACATACTCCGGACCACAGTTAATGTTAAAGCTGGGAGCTGCTTGCAAGGTATATACCAAAACAGCACTATAGATACAGGACTGAGGCAAGAGAGAAAAGTAAAGTAACATGAACTACTTCTCTCCTGGTCCTGAAGCTGTGTGAAAAATGAAACAAATGCTGATGCCATGAAGAAAATCTGAAGGCTTATTTAAATTATTTTACCTGGGACAGTCCCTACTGTATTAGCTGAAAAAAGCCAGAGTGTGTTGCCTTCCCTGTGTGTACTCTGCTCCACACAACAGAAAGAATGGAGGAAAAGGGAGCTGATTCTAAGTAGAAGTGTAAGAACAAAAAGGTTGCATGAGACTATCATTAAGACAATCACAGCTATAGGTATGAAAGTGAACTTCACTCCCTTGTTTTGGTTAATCTTCTAATACAATCCTGTGTGGGGAAGCACTATTAACAGCACTTTGGAGAACTTAAGCCTGGAAAGCCTGTATGACTTGCCCATGTCAGCAGCATCGAGGGAGTTGATCTGGCCAGGTGCTCGGCCGGTGCCTTGGTTACAGGACTGTCTTTCCTTTCTATCAGCTTCCCCCAAGGCATTCTTTCCACAGCTAGGACCACAGAATTTGGATCTTTGCAGACTATTTGCAGTGGAGGAGCAGTTGTTCTTCCGGATACTTGGGAGCCTAGGTGCTATCTGCAATTAAACTGCGAGTTCTATGGTTAAAGGAATTAATGAGGCAGCCCAAATGAGAACATTTGTAAAAAGTGATTTTTGCAGCTATTCTGGATTCCATTAGATATTTTCAACATTGTTGCTTTGATATAGATTTAATCTTCTCTATAATGAGAATATTATAAAATATGCTACAGGCAGGAGTATCTAAATATTTTTTATTAGAGATAATATATGTAGGATCAAATCCTGCTTGCCTCGTTCATGCAGCTAGTCCCATTGAATCTAAATGGGAATGCCACAGTGAATAAAGCAAGCAGGATTGGTCCTATATGTGCTATTGCTATTTTTCATTTTCCTCTTGATTTCTGTTTCATTTGTAATTAACACAGTGTACTGATTAAATCATTAACTGTATAGTTCATCTTTTATCAGCGGCTTGTAGATTGAGATCCTAATGTACTGTAACCCATTGCTAGGATAGCTATAAACATTTTGATTTATGAAGGCAAATATTTTCTGTTCTGATATCATTTGTGATCAAGAAATGATACAAACAAATTTGTCTAAGATAATCACTTCCTCAAGTCTGCCAGTGTTAGAAAACTCATCATAAGGGTATCTAGGATAAAGGGGAGGATGAATTTTTAGTTCTTTTGAAGCATATTAAACTCTGAGACCTTCTCTGAGGTGCCCAGTGTAGAAACTGGAGATTTATCAAAATAGAATGGGAAGTGCCCTTGCTTTCACATAGCTGCTGTCAAGATGGTGGCAGTGTAGTCAGTCTCACTGCAAATGCCTATGTAGAGTTTTTCTTCTTCTATCCCAGTTGCTGAAAGTCTGAAGTTTTAAATGTTTTGTCCTCTAGGTCCATCTAATTCAATAATTGTCTCAGCAACTTTGCATTGTAATGTTCTAATGAAAAGCACCTAACTTACCTTATGAAGTGTTGTAAAGCCTGTAGAAAGCAGTATTGTGTTTACAAAGTTAATTTTCTTAGCAATATCCTATGGCAACAATATTTTGCGTACGTTAGAAAACTACTGTCATCTTCACAGGGTGATATCGGGATATCTTGGAAAGATATCCACCGTCTCCCTGCTAGAGGCACATGCCCCTAGAACAGATGCTACAGTACCATCTCCCAAATGTTCAGCAATTTATAGGGCTCATCAGTGGTGCAGTATTAACAGTTCTTTATTTATCCAGTAGATGCCAATGTCATCTTAACACACAAGCCATTAATTGTAATAATGAAGGTTTAAAATAGCTTCAGCAAAACACAGAATATTTTGAATGCTACCATAGGAGAAGTAATCTCACAAAAATACCTCTGGGTATTTAAATATAGTTTTGATTTACAAATATAGCTCCTGATTCGGATCTCATCTTTATCAACCAAGACTAAATGTGAAAAGAGGACGTACATTTGGCATAAGAGGTGATTTAAGACTCCTGATGTTCCAGTTACTTCTCTGCAGCCCAGTTCCACAACATGGCTTATTGCCAATAATGTGAAATATTAGCCACAAGATGTCCTCACAAGAAAAAAGTTTGTTTCCAGCTCTTCAAATATAGGCAATTGTTTCTGTCTTGAACCTATGCAAACCAAGTCACTGCTTCCCCTTTTTAGACATCCAGTGTTTTTGGACACCTACATGAGCCAGCAATGTGCCCTTGCGGCAAAGGCAGCTAATGGTATCCCCGGCTGCATGAGAAAAAGCATTTCCAGCAGGTGGAGGGAGGTGATCCTTCCCCTCTGCTCAGCACTGGTGAGGCCAGACCNAAACCAAGTCACTGCTTCCCCTTTTTAGACATCCAGTGTTTTTGGACACCTACATGAGCCAGCAATGTGCCCTTGCGGCAAAGGCAGCTAATGGTATCCCCGGCTGCATGAGAAAAAGCATTTCCAGCAGGTGGAGGGAGGTGATCCTTCCCCTCTGCTCAGCACTGGTGAGGCCAGACCTGGAGCACTGTGTCCAGTTCTGGGCTCCCCAGTACAAGACATACTGGAGAGAGTCCAGTGAAGGGTCATGAAGGTGATGAAGGGACTGGAGCATCTCCCCTGTGAGGAAAGGCTGAGAGAGCTGGGACTGTTCAGCCTGGAGAAGAGAAGGCCCAGGGGGATCTTATCAATGTATATAAATACCTGAAGGAAGAGTGCGAAGAGGATGGAGCCAGGCTCTTCTCAGTGGTGCCCAGTGACAGGACCACAGACAATGAGCACAAACTGAAACCCAGGAGGTTCTGTCTGAACATCAGGAAACACTTTCACTGCCAGGGTGACCAACCACTGGCACAGGTTACCCAGGGAGTCTTCCTCCTTGGAGATATTCAAAAGCTGTCTGGACATGGTCCTGGGCAACTGGCTCTAGGTGGCCCTGCTTCAGTAGGGGGGTTGGGCCAGATGACCTCCAGAGGTCCCTGCCAATGTTAACCAATCTGTGGTTCTGTGAACTAAACTTAGTCTGGTGGCAGTGCTTCAGATTTCCTAAAATATTTGGAAAGCCTCGTGGCTGCTTTAACTGAGCCGTTTAATGAGTAATAACCTGAAGATATTCTAATCTTAGAATTATTTGACCAATAAAGTTTAGCTGGCAAATCACCTGAAAACCATAAAAGAGGATAATTTTTTTTTTTGGGAAGTAGTTATTGAAACAAAGTGGACAATTTCCCCCTATATAGTAAAATGGACTTGCTCAATAGCGTCCAAATCTAGCTTTCATGTTGCCCAGCAATATTAAGACAGTGTAAGAAAATTGATATCCCTGTGGTGCCTCAGAAGGGGTCTGCTACAACACCTCCCAAAAACCAAATGCGGGAGTGCGGACTGGGAATTTCACAGAAGAGCAGTCCCGGGTGCTGTCAGAAATAACCTGCACGGGTTTCAGCTCTCACAAACTCAGCGAAAACCAAAAGTAATTATTTATACTAGCCTAGGGATTCTGAGAGTGCCCATCACCCTAGGGCTGTGAACCTGTGATATGACCCTGTTTCTGGCCAAAATCTGCAGCACAAGTAATGGGCCACAAATCATGTACATCTGATAGCATATGGACTCAAACATATGGGTTGAAAGTCCATTTCCCTCTTCTGTGTGGTTTCTGCTCATTTCTTTGGGAACAAAACTCACATTTTCCATGTTCTGATTAATTTTTGCAAAACTGGTGTCATAGCAATTCTGTGGCCTTTCTTCCTGGGGAGCAGGTACTCGCATCTCAGCTGGTCAGGGCATAAATAGCTGTCATCTGGCAGTAGCTCCACAATTAGTGATTAAGAGTTATTTGCAGCAGGAGTTCTGCAGAAATTAGGCTGGTGACAGAGTTTAGCTTGTAAGAGTTAGCACATACGCTTTTGTTGACAAGTTTGTGACAGAAGTATGAGAAAATCCTTTCTTGCAACCAGCAAAGCAGGTTGAAAACAGTGTTATGGAAGATGAACATCACAGCAAAGTGGACAAGAGAGAGATAATGATAAGATACCCAGGCAAAAATCTTTTATCCCTAGGGGATGTAGAAAAATTCATATACTTCTTTCTTGGGCATGGCTGGATTAGAGACTGATAGAGAATCAAAAGCATGTAGGATATCCTGAAGCGGTGAGTTTAGGATTTTTTTCTTCTCTCTCCTTTTTTCACATCTCACCACGCTCCTTTCCATCAGGTTTTGATCACAGGTTCTCGTTTGTCTGCAGTTCCTTTTCTATCTTTGATCAATGTTTGTCTCTAATCTGTCTTCTCTATTCTTTTGTCTCCAGTCCATGATTATCATATTTCTCCTTTTTTTCTGTGCTATTATTTGCCTTCCAGTGGGTCTTTCTTCTTGTTTCATTGTACTCTATCTCTGTCCAAAATGGTGTAGCGGGTGTGAACAATAAATGAATTGATTTCAAATGAGTTGACGACAGTGCTTAGCCAATCCATATCATACAAAATAGCCCACTGAGTGAGTACAATAAGTCACTCAAATCAAAACGAATTCACACAGATGCTTGGAAAATCCATATGGAAGGCTGGGGGGCCGTGGCTCAGAATGGGTTCGTGTAACCAGAGTTTTAAGAAAATCTTTTTTAAGTAGTAGAAACAAATCCATGTCTGCCTTTTCCTTCTACTTTGTTATCTTTGGATAAAACAGATTAGGGAGTGTGTAATTGATTAGTTAATAAGTAAGAGTGGGCCCTGAAGACTGGTTACCAAAGGCATGAGGAATGATTAGAGGTTGTAAAAATGTAACAATAATGCAAAATTTTAAAAAGGCATTCTTGCATTCCATAAAAAATCTTAAAACCATGAAAGTGAAAACAAGTTTGCTAGCATGGGTTGCTAGACTGTTCCTCAGAGACGCTGCTGCTGTATTACTGCTGTATGACTTATACATGTGAGTTGAAAGGAAATATAAATAACTGGGAAAAGACGACTAATAATTGAAAAAGCTTGACAGAAACTCCTTTGTGTCATGTTCCTGATCTAGGGTTTGTCACAGGCTCATTCCTAATAATTCCAACCATTGAGCTAAAAGTGTTATCCAAAGGATCATGTCTGAATTTAAATTAGTTTTTCAATTATTATTTTTTGAGTAGCTCCATCAAATATATATAAAACTAGGGGAAAGGCCTTGTTGTTTTTAAACACAAGTGCTCTTTCCATAGCATGCCAGAACCTGACATTTCTTTGAAGCTTTTCTAAATTTCAAAGGAGGTAATATCTTTAAAACACCAGAAAGTTTTTAGGTCTCTCCTTAATTATTTTTTATGTGATACTTCTCAGGACACGTTAAATGAAAGCATTTTCTGCCTGATCTTAATTGAGAAGACTCTTATCTCCTGTAATTACTGATGAACGAGATTTCTACATGGATTAAATTGCATATTCTCACAAGCTGGAACAGACTTATTTTCTTGTTTTTCACAACACACTTTCCTAAAGCTCTGCAATGCCTCCATCCCCATGTAAACACTTTATTTACAGCTGTCCACAGCTGTATTACACTGACTGGTATATCATTACTTTTATTTCTGCAGATTATAACAATCTTAGGTATTCAGAGAGGATATATAAGCATAATTACTGCAAGTGGAGAATATTACCATGGCGATTCCACAAGACTTACAGGAAAGATCCTCAGGAAAGTACCAAGTCCAAAAGTATTTACCTCAACCAAGGTAAAGCACAGTGACTCAGGAAAACCCATTTATGATCACAGCAATGTCTTGGCAAAGATGGGCTTCATCTTACTTCATTCGTATGAGGGCAATGTACATTTGTATCAGCCAGCTAGAACCTGATGGGAACTCATCCACTGAAATCAAAGAGGGGGTTTCCAGTGAAGAGCTCTGTGACGTGAGAGGACAAAGCTCTGAGACCTGAGCAAAACTTTGCTCAGGTCCCTTTCCCTTGAGATGCAGCACAGTACCATCATGAGAGTCCCACTGCCCACAGAGGCAAGCTGGAGTACTGCCCTTCCCTCTGCCAGCCACACCATGTTGGGGGCCACCTCACTGCATTGCTGGGTCTCTTGTCGCACTGCTGAGGCGTTCATGGCCATTTTTGTGGTTTTGGACTGAAGCTGGATGCCGGTATTAATCAATAATATGCTTTAGCTTCCTCTATATATTACTTTGACTGGCATTCTTCCACAGAATGAATTTCTGCATTGATTTTTGGTTTTAAACACTTCAAACAAATTTGAAATACTTTATTTATGCTAAAAATGATTTTTAATTTCTTCTGTTTTCCAGGTCTTTTTTTGCTGTCAGTCATGACCTTTGGGTAAGTGATTTTCATCATGATAATTACCAAATAGAAATAATTTTCTGCTCATGGGAATTTTTTTTTTTTTTTAAAAAAGCAGGTCAAGTGTGGCTGCATGCAGAATGACCACACCTCCTGGCCCTTCCCAGTTGTGTTTCTGGGGTAGCACGTTGGGTTTTTACTCTCCTAGTCTTATGAAGTCTTAGAAGCATATCCAGTAATTTTTGAAACAATATAAAGATTGTTATCAAATAAACTAGTTTATGAGTCTCTGTGTATCATAACACAGGCAAATATTTGCATTTGCAGACTGATAATATTTTCTGCAAAAAAGAAGGTAACTCACTATACATGTGACTCATTTCACTCTAACTCTAGCCAAAAACATACAGCCTCTTTTAATGTCAGGTGTCCTTAAGTGGGTTAATAGCAGTGCTAAGAAAGAAAAAAAAAATGTAGTTAAATAAAACAGGGAATTAAGAGAGTGTGACAATTCTAGTTGAAATGTAGCAAAGATACTAGCAAATAACACAGATTTTCTAATAGTGCCTGGAATCTAACTAAAAAACATATTTGTATGTCATTCCAGTGCAATACCTCTAGCATCACAGAGCCTGCAAGTATTGTGGAGATGTGGTGTTACTTACTCAGAGGGAGTTGTGCCATCCAGTGAGTTGCCTTTGCTGACCACTGGTGATAGTAAAGGGGAAAAAAAAAACCTGGAAAACCAGTTCAGCTCACTTTATGGGTTCTTTACTGTCTTTTATAGCTCTGATCAGTAAGGTGTAATGAGTTTGTAGTTTTTCGTGCTTTTGTGGGTGCTGCAGAAGTTCATGAAGGATATTAAACACTCAACTTGTGTGCCTCTCACTGACTACCGGTAGATGCACATTTTTCATAGTGCTATCGAACTCTTGTTTGTCATCTTGGAAAGTAGTTTCCATATATCACAATATCCCTCACATGGTCTGGTAGTTGGCAGGAATTCTCAGTAGATAAAATAAGAAAAGCATGAAGCAACACATTATTCATTTTTGGTGTGAAAAGAAAGCCATGAATCCTGAGAATCCTGAAACCAGTCAAGCAGACTAAAGGTCTCTCAAAGTTTAGCGTGGTTTTCAGTCTAAATAACAAAGCATCATGATGTAACTTAAGTCACAGTTCCAACTTACTGCAACAATATATATTCTTATTCTAATTAGCAAGCAAGTTATAGATTAAATCTGAATTATAGCATCACCAAATACCTTCACCATTTTGTACAGTCCTGATATTTTTTTCAACATGTGCTGTTCAAGGTTTAACTTGGATAGACTTAAGAAAGCTGATCAATGCAAACACACGTCAGCTACAGATGAACAAATTACGAGTGTTCTCCAGCCGAACTTGTAGTAAGGGTTGCAAGCTCATGTGGATGGGGTTCACTGAATTTTGCCACCGAGACTGTCAGATTTGTTAACGCTAAGCAACGTTGTATACGCTGCAGGCATAAAAAGCTGCAGGGTTGTGTTTAGAATAATAGTGTATTCACAAACAGTACTCAAATTGCTCTGAAATATCACAGTTAGCTGCATCTTCATTCTATTATCTCACTGCTTTATGCTTCTGAGACCTTTTCCTAGCAGACTATAAAATCATTCCAAATGTAAGATGATAAATTAATAGAACAAAACAAATTGGAGTCAGTAGGAGTGCATTTAGCACTAACAAGACCCATCTGAGTTTCACATTTTCTCTTGCAATTATAAAAAATAAAGCTAGTGTCAGAACTCATCTTTTCTTTAATTGCTGTTGCACAAAGCTCTGGATATTATTTTAAGGGCTGATGGAAAGGAGCAGTCTCTCCAATTCTTGACAAATATAATTTCTTCTAAACTACAAGGGGGAAATATGAGATATAACCAGAAATATATTTCAAATCACCTATGGCAGAAGGAATGAATATTTGGTTGTTTACACTGCATCACAACGTACAGGGATGGCTTTAGGGTAAATAATGTTAAATATTTGCAGTAAGTGAAAACTCAAATAAGGCACATTAAGAGGTGGAGAGTTTGATGTGATATTTGAGGAGGCAAAGTGTCCTATGCTCTCCCTGAAAATATTGAAGGTTTTTGGGTTTTTTTTCCTTGGTGTGGAAGGAAAACTATTGAAACATCCATATTTTGCTAAACATATTTCTTGTCTTCCAGTGAACCCTAGCAACTTGGAAATTAAGGAACAGAGATTCTATTCTTCTAGAGAATAAGAGACTGTTAAACTCTGCCTCTTTCACCTGATGTTTATAATGAAACTTTCAGCTAGCAAGCACCAAAGATGCTTGATTTGCTGATTTGTTCTTTGATTTGATTTCTTATGATTAAGTAGTTTTTACAAAGCTGTTTTATTTAAATAGCACTTTTGCTTTCCTTTTTGTCATACTTCATCATAGTTCCTTTGCTTTACTTGACTCTAATAGCATCCCTGTGAAAAAACATTTAAGTCAACTTGATAGGAAGATAAGTGACTTGGTTAAGAATACAAGAATATCTAGCATTCAGAACAAGAGGCTCTCATGTACGTATTTGGTGTTACAATATTGTCTTCCCCACATCTAAAAATGCTTTCCTGTGGTTTAAGGCCATAGTAACATTCTGGAGAATTTCAGATTCACCACTGTGTCTGTCATGGCAACCTCTCCATACATGGCTGGATTTATGTGCCTTTTCAGGCAGCATTGGTAGAGTTTTGAAAGACCTATAAGCTTTAAAAAGCTCAGATAAGAGTCTTGGGGTTTGAAAACTGTGTTTATGTTCTGTTACAAGCCTTTCAAAATCATTTGCTTCATGTACATTAGAATCATTGAGTTGGTTGGAAAAGGATTTCATCAAGTCAAAGGAAAAAACCATGAAGGAGTGAGAACTGAAGCAAGTCAACAAGGGGATAAGCTTGCCAGTGATACACTTTCTTTCCCTTAAATAGTTAGCCTTTGTTACAATGCGTTCAGCATTGAAATATTATGCAGGGTGGAGGCCAACCGCAATGTAGTGGAATTAATAGAGCTGATCAGCTCCGCACTGACATGTTAAAGTTGTGCCTTTTATTAGAAAATGTTTTCAGTAACTCTTTTCTGTTTCCTTTTGAAAGGGGGAGGTGATGAAGGAGCCAACTTCTGTCCAAGGGACACTTTACATTCAGTAATTTGGCCAGATTATAAGCAATTTTCTGCTGAATGGAGGATTTCTACTGTTTGGTAGGAACACAAAAGATAAATTATTACAAGACTCATTATCTTTAAGAATAAGAATAAATTACTTCATCCTAAATACATAGTTATAGATATTAATAGCACTTGAGATTTAGTTGTGTGTCACTATATTTGTAAAATTTTTATTAATGGCATTCTCTTTCTCTACTAGTGATCACTGAAATCAAAATACGGCTTGCTATTCGTGTTCCTTTGCCATTGCCTGTGCCTTTTACATGTTTCATAACATAAGAAGCACAGCTAGCTTAAACAAATTCAGACGTATCAACAGCATCTTATGGACAGGCAGACTTTTAATGAACAGAAAAGAATGAGACTATGGCTAGAATCAAATAAATGTCTACCATGGCAATCTTTTGGCAAAGATGAAGAGATGATGAAGAGACAGCTGCTGGCCAAATTGTCAGATGGCCTTTGCACATGCAAACAAGTGGAGAGCATGGGAAGTTGTGACTGGTTCTCTGCTCCTGTACAATCTTGTAGAACAGGCACATGGGTCTTTCTTGATCGAGCACATAATACAAAGTGTTCTAAACTATACGAGGAGACCAAAAAGATGTTTACATTTGCTAACTGATTATATTTTGTTTGTATTCAATTATTTTGCAGTAATTATGAGTTTCTGTTTATTCCTTGAGAACTTGATGATTGGGGAAGGAATAATGTAGGGGTTTCTTTCACTTCACAAGGTAAACGGGATGAAATTAGTAGCTTTGGAATGGAATTCACTGTAGCTAAGCATAATCCGTAAATTAAGCAAAACAATAGAGTACACGTGCTACTTATGTTTAGTTTCTTTCCCTGGATGTTAGGTTATTTAAAACTACAGTTATCTTGACTGAAATGTTCCCCTCAAAAATTGTGGAGAGGAGGAAAGCATAATATACCAGCAGGAGTATATTGATATCTTCAAAATCCAGCAGTTATACTTCTTGATTATTAGACTGAAAGTGTGAAAATTTTAGAAGTCAAAAGCTCTTTTTTTCCACAATTCAGGACATGAGTATGAACAATTGATTTTGCTCTTGTAAGCCCTCATAAATACTGAAGTTTATATCAAGTGGGTGCTGAGCTTTTTTTCAGAGGCAACAGATAAGAGGTTTATATTCTATGAGTGAATGCTTGTTAGTTACAGCCTATTATGAAAACCAGAAAAGAATACATTCAAGATACTAACCTTTCATTGTATGTGCCTCTTCTGACTTTTAAAAAGTGTTATATAAGTGTTATATATGTCATACATATATATGTTGGTTTCTGAAGTATCTGAGAAATACTGATTTGATCTTATCAATTAGTTTCAAAAGTGCTCAAAAACCAGGTTCTTTGTTGCTGTATTATCTTTAAACCATTTCTTGCTCTCAGTTGGCCATGAGGGTATTTTTCTAGTGTTCAGATTTGTTTAAAACTTAACTTAAATGCTGAGCTGGCAAGCTCCAAATTGAGCTTTCCTCCTACTTTGCATTAGGCATTGTCCAACAAACCAGTTTGCTTAATGCTTTTATAGCTAAGAGCTCCTGAGTTTTGAGTCTGACTCTGACAATCATTTGCTGTCATTGATCAGGTCATCTTTTTTGTGGACCCCTTTCCTGTTGGATAATGAGGTAGATAGTGTTTCCCTACCCTAAATTTTTATGAGAATTATTGGTTAGTTCTTATGCACGAGTTTAAAACAAGGGGGGTGGGAAACAAATAAGAACAAAGTGTCAGGTAGAAGATCTGTGTTTGAATTGCTAAATTACTGTATAAAAGCCATCACTATCAGGGTTACTTTGTGCTGGATTTTATGCATTCATTGAACATGTCTTAGGCTCAGAGGATTTGGGTACTATTTTGGTATTTTAAGTTACATTGTTATGGCCTGCAGATCTTAGAGGTTGTTTTTAAGTCAGGAAGCAGATAAACCTAGTTAGAAAAGGAAGACTTAATCTTAGACTGGCGAGTGATTCTGTTAGGGTAAATGCTTGATCACATCTTCAGATAAAAGTAAATATTCAAACCTTTATAATTAAGTGAGGGCTCAAATATGCTGGCAGCAGTTATTGTACAAGAGACTGGCAGTTTTGGCTCCTAGCATCTCCTCCAGCTGGTACATATTGGTCCTACTGGAAAAGGTGAAGAAGTCCTGTTGACTTCAGATCTGATTAGGGATGGCCCTATTCAAGAAGGTATTTAAGCACTTTTAACATGTTTTTCTTCATAGCATGCTTGATTTTATGTATATGTGATCGATAAATGGTATATCTGTGTTGTGTGTTCGCAGCTGTTGCACATAGTAGAGTGTCTGGATGGGTCAGAGGAAGACTGCCTTGTCCTGCCCAGCTCCAGGGGAACTGGCCAGCTGAGCAGGAAAGTGGACCTTCCTGCAGAGTAGCCATGCGTTCTCAGCTCAGAAAGCTTTCTGCAGTACCCTGGAGTAGAAAGCATGGGAGAGAGCTAGAAAGAGGTGAGTAGTGTAGAAGATGATTAGGAGCACCTCTTAGAAAAGCTGAGTGCAGGTCACAGGCAAGCCTTAGAGGTGACGGCAGATAGCACTTTCCATGTATAGTAATCAAGAAGGAGCTGATAGAGCTTAATGGAAACCGAGAAACCATGGAAATGTGTTGGACTAGAAAGGATGATTGAAGAAAAGATTTCGACCAGCGAGGATGTCATTGGAGGAGAGTAGATCTGTTAACAAATCCTTTCATTTTCATCTGTTTTGCCCACCAACTCAAAGTTTCTCTACTCAGTAATTCTAGCCTATTCTAGCCTACTTTCAAATAAAATTCAACTCTATATTTTACAATGTAGCATGTTTGCATTAAAAGAGGGCAGATTCATCTCATAGCCTTGGCTAACTTGGATCCAATGAAAAGTGTCTTCTGAACTGGGGCCTGTTAGTGGAAGATTTGAGTAATGGTTTTCCATTACCTGAATCAAAGTAACTCTGAAGTCTGAACAGCCCAAACAGATACAAAAAGCCCTAGGGTGATGACTGATGATCAGCTTTGTGATTTTGTTAACTTCTGTGCCAATAAATCCCAAACTGAAAACAGATGTGCCAAAGCAAGAGTGGAGACTTTCCTTTTCAAAGGCAGTTTTAAAAAGTTTATGATTAAAGACTAACTTCCAAGCTCTTGTCAATAGTTCCAAAATTAAGTTTGTCATAACACTTTATATAATGCTAATGATAAGCTATTTATTGTGTGGAAAATGTCAGTTTATTTCTTACTTTCTTCTTTTGATCTAGTATTTTCTGACATGCTGAAGTCTTAGTATTTAGGTCTGTGCAGTGACTATCCATAGCAAACCTCTGTAACTGTGTGGTGAGGGGAGATGCGCAAAGACAGGGTAAGGTGCAGCACCTGTGTAACTGGTGCTGAAATTAAGCAGCTCTTTCTAACTTTGATCTGGTATCACAGTGGAATGTTTATTGCTAATTTATGTATCAGTTACGTTGCACAGTTCTAGCTTGATGTGAGGCCAAGAGCACGTAACATTAAATGAGGGGGTGGGGAGAGAGAAGAGGCTTGGAACAAAGGAATGGCTTCAGGGCAGGAGGAGGCTTTCCCTTGGGCAGGCTGTGGTTGGTTGTGCCATTTTGTTCAAGTGAAACCAGCATCTGCACAAATAGGGTAGGACTGAATAGCAGCAGTTGTGAATGGGGTCATTGCCCTTGTGCAGCATAGTGAGAGGAGATGCCATTGGAAAAAATCTGTGTTCTGCCCTGGCTTACTAGGTGTTTAGAAAGGAAGAAGAAAATGCAATCTGGACACCTGGGTGCATGGGACCTGAGTTCCGTCTTTGGTTTCAGTGGATGTTTCACTGTTAATTCAAAGGGGAGAAATGTTGATGAGAAGGACTGAGAATTCCTTCTTGTGTTCCAGCGTAACTGTTGTGTTCATGGTCAGAGGACCCCCCCCTCTGATCTACAAAACTAGATTAAGGGCCCACAGGCAGAAGAAAAAGATCTGAGTTGACCTGCAGAGCTGGTGGGTAGAAGAATGCTCCTCTCCTGAGTTTGAATCTCTCTCCAACATACTTTTCAAGCTAAAGCTCTGCAGCTTATTATTGATTCAAAAATAATCTGAGGACAAATAAAAATTTTCAGTTAACTTACTGTTAACCATCAATCTCTGCACAGGATTTTGTCTGTGGTGAGAAAACATGGGTAGGTAAGATGGTAATATTCACATTCTGTTAAGAACTCCACCAAGATCCATTTTAAACTTCTCAAATAACATATCGGTTCCAGGAGGTAATGTATCTTGCTGTAAATAATTCAGTGTTAGAAGTAGTCCCAAATGGAACAAAAAAAGTTGGGCAAAACTTGTTTTTTTAATTTCATTAAGACATTTCTAAAAGCCCAAGTCATGAAATCATCATCGTACTTGAAACACACAAAAGTCGCCTTCAGGCATGAACGATCTTTTAGCAGATCTTTATGAATACTTGCGTTAATAATACTCTCTAATTTACTAACAGGAAAGTAATGCATCATCATCTTATTTATTTTCCAGTTGTCAGAGTATGGATAGTGGTAAAATATTTAAATAAATTCTAAAACAAATCATTGTAGATAAAACAGTCTCTCACTGCATTCATGATAGATGCACATATACCTCTGTTGCATTTCTATAAATACCATTCAGTATTGGAAACAAACTTAAATCCTGCTTTTGACTTACAATTAAATTATTATTCTGCAAGGAATTTTAAGCAATGAATGGATTTTTTTTTTTTGTTCTTTAAAGAGTATGTGTAAGTTAGAACTGAAGTGGCATGTATCTCTTACACAAAGCTGGGTTTAATTTAATGGAATTTTTTCTTAAGGCTCAACAGCTGCCCCCAAACCACAAGTTATTGATTCATCGGAAAGAGTAACCCCATCATTAACCCTGGTCTCCTGCAGTCTCCAGCGCAAGCCTGACCCATGCTCTGCTCTAATTCCTTGTTAAAACCAAATGAAACGAAGTCATAGAAGGACAATAACCTCATAAATATTTTACTTGCCAAGCTTCTCTGTACTTCTCCAGCTACTGCTCCAATGAAAGGAGAGCTGGAGCCTGAGAAGAAACCAGCTTCTTTCTTCTGCTGGCAACTGCCTGTGGCACGGATTGGTGTGGGCCAAGTGCCTGGTCCTCTGCCGAGGGCAGCTCCCCCCTTGCCCTGGCTGGCCCCCCACACAGCTGCCTGGGCGTACTCCCCACAGGGCCTGTGTGAAGGGGGCACCCACGGCTGTGCTGTCGCTGCAGCAGCTCTGGGCATCAGCAGCCAAGCCCTGGGCAGGGGGACATGCTCGGGGCCCTGGCACAACCAGCCAGAGTCCCAAATGTCACTGTAGAGGCTTTGCTTTCATAAAGACTTGCTCAAAATCCGATGAAGGCAGGGGATGTCTTTCTGTTGATCTGAATGAGTGTTGGTTTAGGCTAACAAGCTAACCCTGATACTTAGATTTGGTAATATAAGTGGTAGGAAGGAAGCAATATTAAAAATAATGTCAATCTCTGGATTATTTTAGCTATGAAACATATAGACCTGATTAGTATTTTGCTGTTCCCTCCAAAGTAGCCGAAAAGCCGAGTCCTGCTGGAATGTGATCAGAGCGAAATACATGTCTGCCTACTTCTGACTTGTATACAGTATTTATAAAGCCGCCTATGTGATTTAATTTTAAATTATTTTATTCATGAATAAGCAAACAACTCCTCTCAGAAAAAATATTTCAGGTTCTGTTAGAAGCATTCTTGATTTCTAAAAATCCATGATTCAGACAAATTGTGTTGTATTTTGAAAGCATACTCAAGCTATGCATGATATTCTCCTTGTTGACTCCTAGGTAGTCAAACAAGGTCATACAGATTGGGACTGCTCAGTTCACATAGACTTCCAGACATTCAGAGGGACTTAGTCTGTGCTGCTTTTGCTTAGCAAAGAATGTGCTTACACATCAACCTCCTACTCCTTTCCTTGCTCAATTATTTCATGTGCTTATTTGCTTTCTTAGAGTGAGTAGTGATATTCACACAAGTAGTTGTTCCTGTCCTGAGGATGTGATGGCACAGTGGGTGATACTGCTTTCTCAGCAGGATTTTCACTACAAGATTACATGAAGATTTTGTGCTCACACATTCAGTTAAACTGGCACACCTTTGCGTTTCCAAGCTGTAAGTATATTTTAAGAGTTAAATTGCATTCAGTATATTTTCTCCAAGAAAAAAGTAACTCTATCCATTGTAATGACTCAGACTTAAGGTTGTTGACGTGTTGAATCCTATTCTCTACAGTGTGTAATATGACAGCAAAACAGATACAAAGTAAAAACATATCTAGCGGAATGGAGTTTTGGACCCCCCCATCCAGTTTCCATTGATTTCTTGGTGAGCTGGATTATTCCCAGCTGGCTGTTCTCAGGTCCACAGAGCTCCTCGTCTCCCTCTTTATCGGAAGAGGAATTGTGTTGTTTCCCACCTCTTCTTGCCATAATCTTAGGACACGCTGACTCTCAAAGTAGCTGTACTATAGAAAGGATGTCAAGGAGCAGTCAAGTTGAGTAAATCAGAGCTTGACTGTTCTCCTGCAGCTTGGCTGAAATTGTTATTTGCATACTTATTAAACTCTTAGGTAACCCCTTTTAACAGTTCTTTTGGGATCACTACAAAATGATGATTTTAGAAAGTAGCTTTTTGTACTTTCATCGTTCCTAGTATGAAGGAACTGTTATAGAAGTACTACCACACGGTACAGTGGAGAGATATTTTATTGTTGTACAGGAAAGTCACAAACGAAAATTGGACAATGATGAGAGTACATTCTTGCTGCCATGTTCCTTTTATTTTCTAAGCAGTTGAGGGAATATACTCTGATATATAGTGTATTGTTGAAACACCATGTTTATATCTAAACTAAAAATATAGAATAATTTAAATTGACAGGGACCTCTGAAGGTTATCTGCCTAAAGCAGGGCTAACTTCAAAGCTTGATCAGGTTGTTTTGGGTCTACTTCTGACAACTTTTAAATACCTCCAAGGTCTGTGCCAATGTTTCACTGCCCTTACTATGAATATTCTTTTTTGGTATATCTGGTTGTACTTGTCTTTGCTGTGTCTTGTCACTTTTGACCTTTTGCTAGTCTCTGAGAAGACCCTGCCTTTGACTTCACCATCTCCAGGTACGTCATGTGCTCCAGCCTCCTAACTAACGGGCTTCAGTAAGTCAACATCTTTTTGGTACTGGGGGACACAAAACTGGAGGCAATACTCAAGCGGAGCTCTCACAAGTGCTACATAAAAGGGAATGCTCAGTTCCCTTGACCTGCTGCCTATACTTCTGCTAACTGTGTAGTTAGCATCCATTGCCCCAAGGGTGCACTGCTGATTCATGTTCATCTTTTGTTCACCACCTCCTCCCCGATTAGCAGCTTCTCTCCCTTCTTTGTAAGGAACAATAACCTAGGAGTGACCAGACTTATTATGCCTCTTATAATGGACCTGCCCATTGTCAGGATAGCTGTGATTTCTACAAAACTCATTTCCAGAGTGAGAAATCTGAGTATGCTGTTGGACTGCTCAGATTATGTCCATAGCAGAAGAAAGAGGTAGAAATAAAATAGTACCTTTCATCCAATACACACAATGCTGTTTTAACACTCAAACAATGTTTGAACAGAAGTGGCCGCTTTCTGCAGTTAGGGAAGTATTTAAAAGATTCAGTGCTGCTTGTATGAGCTATCCATGACTCTTATTTTCACTTTAAAAAAAAAAAGAATGCTGTAAACCTACCTTATGATCTCTGGTAATTTTTTGAAAAGCTTTACACTTTTCCCATAATACAGGTAGTTTTAAAACAGGTCATTAGCAGCTAACTAGGATACTGTTAAGCTGGCTAAAGCTGATTTACTTTTCTAGAGATCTTCATCAAATGAAGGTGGTTAGACTCCCAGGAAGATGTTTGTTTTCAGTGCCCCACTTCTTTTTTTCCTACTCTCTGGGTGATTAGAACAGAGAGCTATCTTACCAGATGCGATATTTTAAGATAGAGGAACATTTAACTAGCAATACTTCTGTAGTTAAACAAAAGTGAAGTTATAGCCAAGCATATTCTTTACTCCCACAGATTCTATATTTTTCATTAGGTTTATTCATAATTTTACCGCTGACAGAGAAATAACTTTAAACATTCCTCCTTATAGGAAACAAATGGTCTAATTCTGGCTTCCTGAGCAGACAGGCTTTGTTTATTGAGTTTTAGCCATGTTATATAACTCTTCTTATCACACATTTAGGAATTCAAAGGCAGGTTTCTAGCCTGAAGGTTTCTGATAACAGCCTATTTTCTCTTGTGTTTTTCCTACCTATGGTTTTCAACTTTGTGACACTATTAATTCTCTGCCAATAATTTTAGCCTGTCTCTTCAGATAAAAACGAAACGTCATTTTCGTGATAGATGATATTTTCAGTATATAAAACCTCTGTATTGTATAACCAATTTATTATTAAAATCTTATTTCCCTAGGACTGCTAGGGAATGCTAAAACCTCATTCAGTGACAGCATAGAGCAATTAATATTTAGGGTTTTCCTTGCAAAATTTTAAATAAGTATATCAAACCCCAGTATCATAGGTTTTTTATCCTTTCAGAGAAGGATACTTCCCTATCAAGCTTTGTATCCTTTCAGAGAAGATTTGAAGGTTTGTGTAAATTGTTACAGCAAAGTGCGCTTTCATGATTTGCAATCAGCTGTATTTTGAATTTGAGAAGAGTTGTGAATCCTTTGTACTTTGATCAAATCAGTGGCACACATCTTTGCTGAGAAAGTCTTTTAGTTTCATTTTCTAAGTCTACCTGACAGCCATGCCTTTTTGCTTGGTTGCAACAGCCCATTTCTACAGGGGCAACTTCTGCTATAGCCCTAGGTAGATGACCTCTCCCTTAAGCTGCTATGTCTTCCCATTACCTTGAAGCGGACAATTTTGCTCTGGCATCTGCAGTCTCAGGCTTCTTCTTAGACTCCTGTAATGCCTGCTAAATATCCTTATGCAGCTAAAATCAGGTTTGTAACTTTAAGTCAATCAAATCTGTTAAAAGAAAAAGCAAGAGTGGTGCTTTTCCACTTTATCACTGATGTAATACAAGGAAAGACTAAAGCTGGGTTGCCAAAGCTACAAAGCTGCTTCGTTCTTTGTGCAGATTGCAAGGGACTTGTCAAAGAGCTTTTGACTAAGGGAGAATGCAGCCCTTGCCCCCAGGTCAAAATACTGAAGCCCAGCCCTCTGCCAGTCCTGTTCTGGAGCTCCTGGAGCCCAAGGACTTACGGAAAGGACTGAACTGTCTCTTGATTCAGTGAAGTCTTGGGAGGGGAAAAGCACGTAGTTTGCTACATAAATTGTAGGGTTTGGTGGGGAGCTTTGACAGCAAATCTTTTGTGTATCCCTGATCACCACTGTGTTTCCAGGAGGATGCGAAAGTTTACAGGAATCATGAGGAAGGGATGTTTACTGTTACACCTGATAAAGCTACTTGTTCATAGAAAAAACATGCAGTTACAGGCATTACTGGTTGTGGCAATTACTCACTGGAAATGTGCCCCTTTTCTGCTTTTATCCTGGGTCTTGTGCTATTTCTGTCTTGTGTAAGTTTTTTGTCATGTAATTTGGATTCATGAATTTCAGCATATGGACCTTCTGATTTATTTATGTTGTTGATGATGGTGTGTGATTGCTTAACTTCTTTATCTTACTTTTTTTATTCTTTCACTTTATGCCTGGAATTCTGACAAAATTTTAAATAGTGAATAATGAATTAAGCAAGATGTTTGGCTGTACCAAATGTTGCAGTATCTTTTGGGACTCAGAACTATTGCACACATACTCAACTCAGGCTTTGGTTAGAAACTTGTGTGGGTGGCAGAACATACCTATCTGAAGTGCAAAGGCCGAGGACTTAAATAGCAGTGAAACTCATGCTTTCCAGAACTAGAGCGAGCTGTAGCTATCTATACCACTACCTGTCTTCTGCAAGAGATAATAAACTACTTGGGTTTGTTTCATGTCTTATAATTCACAGGTTTTTGTCCCATAAAAGCTAATGGAACCTCTTGACCCAATAATAATATACGATTCATAATATACGCGTTAAAACAGGCTAGGTTGCCTCTTGCAAACATCACAAATGCACACAGTACCTTCAGACTAACAAAGGGGGTTAAAATAATTTAGAATGTAAGTAATAGATATGAAAACTAAGAAAACATGTGATAAAACCACAAACTAACAATCAGTTTTGCTGAAGTCCACTTAAACTGGTAGGAGTTTTTCAATTAACCTCACTGGGAAGAGGTTTGGATCCCAGATAAACTACTCTCTGTTGTCATTCTAGCACCGCATCTGGATCCCTTTCAGCTTTGGAGAGGGCAAGGCCTCTGACTTGGGAATTCAGCAGCAGCCACTGTATTTTTCCTCTAAACTCCATCAAATACGCTGTCAATTCATTTCCAGGTAGGTTATATACAACATGCTGATTTTAAAGTGCAACCCTGACTGCAGTGCAACATACCTGTACCAAAGCATAGGGGTGTTATACTATGCTCCACCTCTGTCTAGGACTTATCTGGGGTATAGTTACGTGTTTTCATTTGTCTCCTTTCCTCCGGATTCTGTGTGTGTGGTTGTGGGTGCATGTGATGGACTTCAGCTATGTGGCCTCCACTTATGATTAATTGCTGCTTTGATTTGTGGTATTTAGTTGTGGGATTAAGACATTACCATTATTCCTAACAGATGAAATAAATTTTATTTCTGTGTTTAGGTACTGCAGGTGATTGCAAATTCTTCCTGGTACAGAAAGCTCATGAAGTGTTCTGTGCAATGACACGATTTAGGAAGTGGCAGAACTGTGGAAAAACCTTACTGCAGGATGTTTTGAGAGCAACCTTTTCCAGTTCATCTCAGTGATGGAGTATTCGCTACGTGCTGCCCTCTCCCTACAGCAGAAGAGGAAACCAGGTAGGGAAGGACCAGGAACCAGCATTGCGGACTGAGTCTGGGAGGCAGGAGTCGAATCTCCAATTTAATCACAGAATTTTTGTCACTGCAATTCTCCAACTGGAAATAAGGACTAGTGTTTTGCTAAATGGGGTGTAAGTTAGGAGAAAGAAATCCATGAATGGTTGTGAAGCAGCCTGATGCTGTGGCAATGATGGCGAGGTGCTTAGTGACATAGGGTGCTAATATACACCTGAACAGACAGCAGGAGATGTGATCTAGCAGTAGGTCATTTATTTATTAAAACAGGAGAACTTGTAGGCTGTGATATTATTTCCGCAGTTTATCCAGAGCTGCCTGCATGGCTAGCTTAGATAGTCTGTGTGTGCAGAAGGGAACACCTCTGAGGAAGATCTGTAACTTCCTTCACGTTCTGGCTAGTACTGAGCACACTCTGGCACATCAATGGCCTTCCTTCACTACAGGATCCTAGTGATTAAACCCTCTTTAATTACACAAGGCCTCTTGAGAAATACTATCTAAAAATTTAACAATGAACATCAGAAGATGTGTTACCTAGGCAGCTGAAAGATTTTTGGGTTTTGTTTTTAATCAATTGAAGCAAGCAGTTAGAGACCAGTCACAAAGTGGAAATAATCTTTTGTCATATGTGATCCTTTTAAGATTTCAGATTACTGAATAACCATCACTAATTAAGATGTGAACAGAGCATCTGGATGCTTATTTCTGTGCCTGGACAATCCAAAAGATGCAGATGATGATTATTTTTCATTTCTATTTTATTTCTGTAGTTTGACAATCAACAAATCTAAAAAATACCGGTCCTAGGAGTGGGGGAAACCCCAGAATCATACTTTTTGCTGTTTGTTAGTGAATATGAAAATTCTTGCAGTGTTGTGTTTCATTTTTCATCTTTTGTTGGAGTTTTGTTTTTCAGACCAACATCTAATTAATTTCAGGTGTGGGTAAAATGTCGCGTGTA